>CAUYPK010073252.1:0-41267 GCA_963574355.1 Loris lydekkerianus | reverse complement strand
GCACGTAGTCTCCAGTCGTCTTCTGCCGTCTGCTTGAGGGGGCAGTGCTTCAGCTCAGTCCACAAGTCACGGCTGAGCTTAAGAGGTAGGCGGCTGAACTGAACTGTATTCCACTGAACTATTTAACCCACAATATTTAATAACACATTTAATTAAGTGAAAACCCCATTTAAGGCAGTAAAGTCTTATAATTGATTCCTCAATTATTGTAATTGTTTTGGGTATATATTTTTATTTTTGAAATTTACCAGTGGCTGCTGCATTTTCCACCTTGGCTTATACTCGAGACACTAAAGTTTTCCCAGTTTTTAGGATAAAATTAAGGGGGTCGGCTTATACTCAGGTCAACTTATACTTGAATATATATGATAAGTCTTAATGGATGGACTCAAAAATCTTTGTCTAGTTAGTTTAAGTTTTCTATTTCTTATCTATGTTAAATTGATAATAGTTGCTAAATAGAAGAGTTCTACATAAACTCCTACCTTAAACAAAAGTAATAATTTAAAACAAAATCTCCACTTATAAATTTCCATGTACCATGCACTGAGCATTCCCATTCAATTCTTTCAACTGTATAAAGTATGTACTATTCATGCCCACATTCTATAGTTAAGAAAATGAGGCACTGAGATTGGCATTTAGAGGATACTTTTTAAAAATTCACGAATCCATTCTCACATGGATTTTAAAGTTTAGTAGGTCTGGTCTACCTAGAAGACCAAAGGCCTAATAGTGTGAGCCACTAATATAGCAAGAAGAAACACACTGTCACAAATAAACCAAATATTAAGAGAATCCCCTCTATCATAATTTATACCCATATGGACCCTGAATTGAACAGTTTAAAAACAGGAAGAAATCTGGAATCTGCTTCAAATAACTAAGCATTAAGAAATTACATGGTTACTTTGTTACTTTCTAAGAACAACAATTCAAACTCATTCTACATAATCAATTTGGAGCATCAGCATAGTGTAATAAAAAGCACAAGCTTCAGGCAAGGATATCCATATAGAATTAATGTAAAATTCAAAATGAAATCTCGGTAGAGACAGGCAAATTGAGAGAGGCATGTAGGGAAGATTCAAAGATACAAAATGTTTTGTTTCGTGAGTGGTGGGTACATGCATTTCCATTTATTCCTTAAACTATATACATGCATATATCATTTATGTCATAGTTTTCAGAAATTTCTTTAAAGAACATGGACTAGAATTCAAATCCCATCTTTGTCCTTTGGACAAGTCAATTCCTTTCTGTAAGCTTTAAGCATTCACTGGTTGAGAGCCTACCACATGCCAGGCACTCTTCTAGCAGCTGGAATACATAGGTATGAGCAAGACATAATTTCTGCCCTCATTGAACCCATTTTTCTTACCTATATAATTGGGATAATACTTCTTACTTCATAAGGTGGTGGACAATAGTTTTATTATAATGAGCTCCTCTTAGGCTTAGCTCTAGTTTAAAGAAATAATCATTATTACAGTAATCTTGAGAAAAAGAGACCAAGGACATTATATTTCTCAAAGCTACCCCTGAATTTTTTTAATCAGTTTAAAAAGTACGCTGACATGAGGTTCTCCACCACTATCCCAAACAAGATTTTCCTCTAACTAGCATGTCAAGTAGTACTTAGAGTCAGGAAAAGTTTTGTGCTTTTTTTTTTTGAGATAGTCTTAGTTTGTCGCCCTCGGTAGAGTGCAGTGGCGTCACAGCAACCTCCAACTCTTGGGCTTAAGCGATTCTCTTGCCTCAGCTGGGACTACAGGAGCCTACCAATAGGCACCCAGCTATTTTTTTGTTTTTAGTAGGCCAGGGATGGGTTCAAACCCACCAGCCCTGGTGCATGTGGCCGGCACCCTATCCACTGAGCTACAGGTGCCGCTGCAAGTCAGGAAGTTTTAAAAATGTTTTTAATAATCCTCATCTTTTAAACAAGTGACCATTTGTCCCAACTACACTAACAACAATTAGGCTCCAAAACTTAATATTCCATAAAATGGATTCACTTTCACAGGAAAATTCAAGAGAGAAAAATTTGTAAAAGCTGAATAAGGTTGACAAAAACAAACAAAACAAATCCCACCTACAAAAAGAATCCCATGCGTAGTTCATGAATGGAACCATATCTCCCCTGATGTTCTAGAAGCCTGATTTCTCTTCTCCAACATTAACATTACCTAACTTTTCTAACCACTGCCTGTGCAGGTAAAATAATTTTAACCAGTTATTTTTTGGAAGATGCCACGGGAATGAAGTTAAAATGCCGGTTCTACAGTTTGGTAGTAGTCCAAACTGGTTCTTGAGCCTCAGTTTACTTATCCTTAAGTCCCATTTTAGAGAGCTGTTCAAGGTTTAAGAAAGTACTATTAGAAAAGTGACTGGGACACAAGGACTCAGTAAAAGTTAGCTATTTTATTACCCTTGTTCAAAGCTTATTGTGATCCACTACCTTCCTTGTTATTGAAAAGGCTGATGATAATTTAATATCTCTCCATTTTAACCTGGAGTAAAACTTGACTCTCAAAAGGCCTTCCCCTAATATTACCTCTAAAGAGACAACATAATTTAAGTCAATTTTTTTAAATGTTTAATATTGATCACAGATATGCAGGCAAAGCTCCTAGACCACAATTACAGTCCTATAAAATGAAAGCTAAACTTTCAAATCTGGCTCTCAATGCCTTAAGTCAGCAAAGACTCAGTTTTCTTCATGACACTGCTAATCCAGAAATGTGGATAGCTATTTAAGAGAGTTTAAGCAAAGATTTAAGGAAAGTAGCTGAAAAACTCAGCAAGCCATAGCGCCATGTCTTAAGCATTCCTTTCACGAAGTTCTTACAACAGTTCCTTAACTCAACTATACCCTTCATTCTATTAATAAAAAGTGGTTACTGGGCTCATGAAAAGGCTGGGAGTAGGGCAGACACAGGAGGAAGCTGGTCTGCCAAACAGCCCTGAAGAACCTGATGCTGCCACTCTCCCACTGCTAAGTGCCTGCAGCAGGCTGAGAGATGCCAGCTGTAATGAGACACTTGTGTTTGAAATGCATTCCAGAGCTTCTGCATGCCAGTACCATCTGATCATGGGACCTTGCAGGCTGATCTCTCTTGCAAGAGCACCCTCTTCTGAGACCTTTAGTCACACAGGCTGAATACAGCTTTGGGAGCTTTCGCAACCTGAAGTGACTGTCTTAGTTTTCTGGGATCCCTATTTAAGGGTGAGTTCTTGAACAAATACATCAATTAAAGTACACAGGATGAATGGGGAAGAAAGAAGCATTAAAAAAAATAAGAAAAAAGTAGATCAAAGATCTACTCAAAACCACCCAACTTTTTTTAAAGCTTTAAAATCACATACCTAAATGACAAGCATTATATACAAAGATGGTCACTGGCATCATTTACAACAGGAGAACCTTGGAAACCATCTAAACATTATAAGTAAATATAGCACATAAACATGATGTGACAATTCCCAACTAAAATGATTTTATAAAGCTATATTAATAATTTTAGGAAAAACTTAACGATTAACTGGGGAGAGCAAGAAAAAAGGGCATATATTTTATTTACACATACACACACACAAGACAAGGAAATAAACATACCAAAACATTAACTGTAGTTATTGAATGATGATTTTTTTCCTTCTTTATAATTTTTTTTAAAATGTTAAGTTTTATACATACTCGAGAACTAAACAGAAAACAAGCAACTAAAAATTTAAAGACGAATGGAAAAAACATCAGGATAATCTGTCAATATGTATTAAATAACTTGAGAAAAATTATAATACACATTTTTATTTACAATGAGAACATAGCACAATATTAAAAAAAAAAAAAAATCCTAAGAATGAAAGTCCCACAGAAGTTTATAGAACAGAATGTATACTAAACCCCCAATTAAAGACCCATAAAGTAGTTTCAGTGCTCTCTAACCTACCTTCTCACAGCAGGGAATTAATCCCTCCAGGGGGACGCAAACAAACTTCAAAGAGAAGATTATGCCCAGACACTAGTACAGTACAGCGTGAGGTTTATATCTAAGTTTGGCATAGATCAGAGATGCAGAGCCAAGAAACAAAGACTATTTTAAAGTAGATTCTTTGTGATCATCTAAAATGGCAAAAAATAATACATTAAATAATATCAGAAAAAGGCAAACATTGTAAGTTTTGTTAAAAACATGCAAAAAGGTTGTAGAAGAGGACAAAAGGTACCTAAAATCAAATAGTATGTGACAATTTATTCACTGGTAGCATGTACCTATAAAACCTATGAATCCCCAAAGTAAGAACCCTGAGTTCAGTGTGGGTATCTAAATTTTATTTGTACAGTCTTTGAAAAGTTCCTTCCAGTGTTAGGGTGCTTAACACAGTTTCGAAGCAGAAGGGACAGGTCACATGTGCCTCTCACAGATGTCTTGTGATACTCTTCAGAGCACAGAACTCATGAGGCATAGTTGTCAATATGTATCTTCACTAGCATAGATGTTAAAAGTAATCAATGGAAAAAAATAACTGTCCTTAAAGTTTGGTAATATTTCTCACTGGCCTTTCTCACATCTCTCTTTTTATCATTAGGTAATTTTTTTTTTTTTTTTTTTTTTGAGACAGAGCCTCAAGCTGTCACCCTGGGTAGAGTGCCATGGCATCTTAGCTCACAGAAACCTCTAACTCCTGGGCTTAAGCAATTCTCTTGCCTCAGCCTCCCAAGTAGCTGGATCTACAGGCGCCCACCACAATGCCCAGCTATTTTTTTTGGTTGCAGCTGTCATTGTTTGGCAGGCCCTGGGCTGGATTCGAACTCGCCAGCTCAGGTGTATGTGGCTGGCACCTTAGCTGCTTGAGCCACAGGCGCCAAGCCTAGGTAATTTTTAAGATATAATTTGAATTACCTGATCCCACTTCATAAAATGTTTTGAGTGGAGGCATAGAGTATATCTTGGTAAATCAGCTTTATTTAGTTTCCCACTTTTTTAAATATAATAGTTAAAAAATCAAATTTAGAGTTTAACTTTTCTAGATATGAATCATCTAATAGAAAACTATTATTAAAACCTTTGGTAAAGGGGGCGATGCCTGTGGCTCAAAGGAGTAGGGCACTGGCCCCATATGCCGGAGGTGGTGGGTTCAAACCCAGCCCTGGGCCAAAAACTGCAAAAAAAAAAAAAAAACCTCAGTAAGTGAAAGGTAAAACTATATCTTAGAAGAAAACACTGAAAGTATCTTTATACCTACAGGATAGGAAAATGTAAATTATACTACATTAAAACAAAGAAGGTTTGATCGAGGATACCACAGTGCGAAAGACAAACCACAGAATGAAATATATTTGCAACACATACAACCAGATAGTTAATGTCCACAATATATAAAAAGTTTCTTATAAAGCGATAAGGAAAAGATAGAAAATTCAACTTAAAAATAAGAAAGAAACTTGAACAGCCACTTCATAAAAGATAATCAAAAGGCCAAAAAGCCTATCAAAAGGTCCTTAATCTCATTAGTCATCAGCAAAAAGCACAACCAGCAGGTTAGCAAAAATCAAATTTAACCGTACTAAAGGCTCATGAAGTCGTAGAGAGCAATAAGGACTATAAAATATTGCAGGTGTGATTGTAAACTAGCACAATCAATTTTGAAGAACATTTTGACATGACTCAACAATCAAGTATAGTTGACTCAACAATCAAGTATAGTATATAGCCTATGGAGATGTATGTACACCAGAATGCATGTAAAAGAAAGATCACAGCAGCACTGCTTGTAACAGCCAAAAACTGCAAACAACTGCAAATGCTGTCACAGTAAATAACTATATAATGATGTGATTCTATAGTATGTTACACAATGACAAAAATGAATGACTGTAGTTATACACAACATGGAAGATCTGTACAAACATAACTAAGCAACAAAGCAGCAAAGCTACACATAGAATAATTCTATTTCTATAAAATTCAGAAACAGGCAAAATGAAATTACAATTTTCAAGGATGTATATTTATGAAACTACAAAGAAAAACAAATGATTATCACAAAGTAGGGATAGTAGTTACCTGTGAAGAAATGGAGGGAGGGGCCTCTCGACTGCTGGTCAAACCCACCTCTAATATTTGCAGAGATTAAGCAAGGGTACAAATAGAGACCCACATACTATATGTCTAAATATTTAAATAGTTGATACAGTTCTTAGAAATAAAAACAAATCTGGAGGCATCACATTGCCAGATTTCAGGTTATATTACAAGGCTATAGTGATCAAAACAGCATGGTACTGGCACAAAAATAGAGACATAGATCTATGGAATAGGATAGAGAATCTAGAGATGAACCCAGCCATATATCATCATTTAATCTTTGACAAGCCTAACAAAAACATAGATTGGGGAAAAGAATCCTTATTTAACTAATGGTGCTGGGAGAACTTGTTATTCACATGTAGAAGACTGAAATTGGTGCCACACCTTTCACCATTAACAAAAATGGATTCTCAGGAGGGGTACTTGGTAGGATTACACCTGCGGGGCATCTTACAAGGGTATATGCAAAACTTAGTAAATGTGGAATGTAAATGTCTTGGCACGATAACTGGGAAAATGCCAGGAAGGCTATGTTAACCATTGTGATGAAAATGTGTCAAACGGTCTGTGAAGCTAGAGTATGATGCCCCATGATCATATCAATGTACGCAGCTATGATTTAATAAAAAAAAAAAAAAAACAATAAAATGACATACATAGAAATACTTTACAAGCATTAAAAAAAAATGGATTCTTGTGGGATAAAAGATTTAAATTTAAGACAGGAAACAATAAAAATTCTAGAAGAGGCTCAGTGCCCGTAGCACAGTGGTTACAGCACCAGCCACACACACCCAGGCTGGCAGGTTTGAACCCAGCCCAGACCAGCTAAACAACGACAACTGCAACAACAACAAAAAAAAAACAGCCGGGCATTGTGTGGGCACCTGTAGTCCCAGCTACTTGGGAGGCTGAGGCAAGAGAATTACTACCATGGGTGACATAATAAGTCTCTGTCTCAAAAAAAAAAAAAAATTCTATGGCTCGGTCCCTGTGGCTCAAGCAGCTAAGGCACCAGCCACATACACCTGAGCTGGCAGGTTCAAATCCAGCCCTGGCCTGCCAAACAACGATGGCTGCAACCAAAAAATAGCCAGGCATTGTGGCGGGTGCCTGTAGTCCCAGCTACTTGGGAGGCAGAGGCAGGAGAATCGCTTGAGCCCAGGAGTTGGAGGTTGCTGTGAGCTGTGATGACACAGCACTCTACCCAGGGCGACAGTTTGAGGCTCTGTCTAAAAAAAAAAATTAAAAAAAAAAAAATTCTAGAAGAGAGTGTGGGGAAAACACTTAAAGTTTTTTCCCAGGCCAATATCTTCATGAGGAAGACCACCCTAGCAAATGCAACAACACCAAAAATAAATAACTGGGATTTGATCAAGCTAAAAAGCTTTTATTACACAGCTAAGGGTATCACAAACAAAGCAAACAGCCTTTGGAATGGGAGAAGACTTTTGTGTGTTATAAATCTGACAAAGGCCTGATAACTAGAATCTATGGAGAACTCAAATTAAACAATAAGAAAAATGCAAACAACCCCCTCTGTAAGTGGGTAAGAGATTTGAATAGAAACTTCTCCAAGAATGACAGACAAATGGCAACAAACACTCGAAAAGATAGTCATCGTCTTTAATCATCAGAGAAATGCAAATCAAAACCACTCTAAGATATCACCTAACCCTAACAAGATTAGTCCACATCCAAAGTCTGAAAACACCATGCTGGTGTGGATGTGGAGAGAAAGAAACAATTCTACACTGCTGGTGGGATTGTCAACTAATAGTCTTTTTGGAGAGAAGTATGGAGAATCCTCAAAGTTCTAAAAGTAGACCTTCCATTTGACCCTGCAATCCCATTACCAGGTATCTATCAACCCAGAAGAACAAAAATCATTTTACCACACACACATTTGCACTAGAAAGTTTATTGTGGTTCAATTCATAACTGCCAAGTTGTGGAAGCAACCTAAGTGCCCATCAACCCCTGAATGGCTCAACAAACTTGGTATATGTATACCACGGACTATTATTCAGCCATTAAAAAAGATTATAAAAAAAAATAAAATTATGAACAAAAAAAGATGGAGACTTTACATCTTTTACATTTACCTAGATGGAGTTGAAAAACATTCTTCTTAGTAAAGTATTGCAAGAATGGAAAAATAAATATCCAATGTACTCCCTACTAATATGAAATCAATATATAAACAATTACATGCTCATAAGAACAATAAAGCTAATATAGTCCAGTTCGGGGGTAAAGTGAAGTGGGGGAACGTTTGGCAGAAGAAGGGAAGGCATGAGGTGGGATCTCACCTAGTGTGCACATTATAAGGGTGTAAACACGCCCCTGGGTGAGGGGCTCTTCTACAAATGGAACTTTACCCTGAAAGTGAGAACAATGTAACCTAAAATTGTACCCTCATATTCATTTGAAAAAATTAAAAAACTTGAAAGAAAGAAATCAAGTATATAGGCAATTCATAAAGAAAAATGCTATTAAACTTTTAAAAATAAATATTTAAATATTTGAAAGTTACAAAAAAAAAAAAGTTACAAGCTTACAAACTATTAAATATGTTCTATCCTCCTGTCACAAAGAATAACCTTTATAACCACCCAAAAGACCAGATTCATATGAACAATTTATGGATTCCTTAGAATACATAGAGAAAAGTGGTGGTGCAGAGAAAACTGGCCACTGGCTCACTGCCCCCTTCTCCCTCCCACACTGGCATGCAGTTAACTCTACTTACAAGTCCAAGCTCTCCACCAACAGCTACCATTAAGGCACCCCTCAGGCCTAGGGGTTTATATACCAACCACACAGTCCACTTTCAAGAGGACAGACCCCAGGGAAGAGACCCATACAAGATCCGAGCGATTGGGCAAGAAATTCTGAGATCCTGGGTACTCAAACCAAGGTCTAGGATAGAAGGGTCAGGCTCCAAGGGGGCATGTTCAGTAGGTCCCAGACTCCTTGCTCCATGCGACAGAGCACTGTCAGAGGAGCGACAAAGTAGAGGCCTCTAATGCACAAAGCCAGGGCAGGGGTCCCTCTTGCCAGACCACTAATTCCTAGAACCAACCAATATTACATTTCTTAACCTGGCTAGTAAACATGGCTGCTCACCTTATAATTATTTGTTAAACTATACATAAAAGTTTTATGCACTTTTTTCGCAAATAATGGGACAGGTATCATGTGACTGCTACTATGATGCACTAAGGAGGACATTTATCACTTTGAAGATACTTGAGCCAAAAAGCCATGACTTCAATCTAATCATGAAGATACAATCAGACAGATAAAAATCCACGAACTTTCTACAAAACAGACCCAAATTATTTAAAAACATGTCAAAATCAGCACTATAAAATTATTTCAGATTGAAAGAAACTAAAGAGATAGGAAAACTAAATGAACTGCATGATCTTGGACTGGATTCCGGATCACAGGGGAGAGTGCTATGAAGAATCTTATGAGGACAATAATGATTGAATTGAAATATGGACAACTGACATTTGTATTAATGTTGAACTTTCTGATTTTGATAATTATACTAGAATTATATAAGAAAATGCCCTTATTCTTAAGATATACACCCAAAAAATGTTTAGGGACAAAGGGTTATAATGTCTATAACTTGTTCTTTAATAATTCAGTAAAAGTTTCAGGAGGGAGGGTAATGAGTCGGGCCACATCTATGGTGCATATTTTTATCTATAATAAAAAAAATTAAATTTAATTAAAAAAAAAGTTTCACATGTGTGCACGTGCATGTGTGTGTGTGTATGTGTGCGTGTGTGTGCATGTGTGTGCACGTGTGTATGTGTTGGGTATTGGGGGTAATAAAGCAAATGTGGCAAAATAGCAACAATTGGTGAATCTAAGGAGAGGGCTTATGCACTGGACTGTTCTCATACCTTCTTACTTTAAAAATGTTTTTTAAATAATTAAAGGGTTAACAAGAAAGAAGCTGTTGATGAAAAGAGGAATAAGATGGCTGGGATAAGGAGGTGGGATAAAGGCTTTTCATTTTGTTCATTCTTCCATCTCATTTGTATCTTTCAGATTTTGTTCATAGTTTTAAAAATTAACTTTAAATTGGGGGGGGGAATGTTAGAGCATTAAAAGGGGCAAACATTGGCAACTACAGAAATAAGAAAAAAAAATTTTTTTTTTGAGACAGAGTCTCACTTTTTCACCCTTGGTAGAATGCCATGGCATCAGCTCACAGCAACCTCAAACTCTTGGGCTCAAGTGATCCTCTTGCCTCAGCCTCCCAAGTAGCTGGGACTATAGGTGCCTGCCACAAGGTCTGGCTATTTTTAGAGATGGGGTCTTACTCTTGCAATCCATCCACCTCAGCCCCTCAGAGTGCTAGGATTATAGGCATAAGCTACTGTGCCCAAAATGAGAAATAAGAAAGTTTTTGTCCTTTTATTTATCTGTCAAATCACAGTCATCATTAAATGATTACTCTGTAAAGTCGGCCTATGGCCATGTTGCTGCATGCATACACCTGGTAACAGATAATTCCCTCGAAAACCCAAAGGTGTCCATACACAATAAGAGGTATAACTTGGGTGTTAGCTTTCTACTTCTAGGACAACCATAGATTTGTAATATGTTTTAGAGCCCTCATTACATAATGCAGAAGATAGAACACAGTTACTCACACTTGCTATTAAGGGAAATCCATTCATGTAACAACTACCTGTGGCATCGTGCAAAGTCCTGTCGGTGACATGGAAAGATATGTACATGGTGGTCACTGCCCTCAAGAAAGCAACTTAGCGGAGAGCATAGGAATTGAATCAAAAACCCTGGCCATTCGACATGCAGCTATACTCTTGGTAAGTTATTTCACCTGAGATTCTGTTTTCTCTTAAGTATAAAGAGGATGCCACTCAACTACCTTCAAGAGTTGTAGTGTAGGATTGTCACCACAGGTGTCAGCATGTAGGTGAACAGAACTCACTAAAAGGTAGCTATGTTGACAATTATTACAATCTAATTAGAACAATGAAATTGAGAGAAAATATGCCCAAGGTTGGAAAGCCAATTAAGAGCATAACTACCATTGGAATCCTGATTACTACAAGTTTCTAATCCAAGCATATTTACTTTCCAATATATGCAGGTATTTGTGTGTGGACCAAGAGACCCTAGCATATCCTTAGCAAAATGCATTACTCCCTTAGACACCAAAAAAAAAAGAATACTAGATCATAAGGTTATTTTTCTCATTTACCAAGAAAGATTTTAGGTCAAGAAGTGATAACACTGCCTGGGTAAGATACCCTAACCTTACTGAAGACCCTCCTGTCCAGGAATACATATTCAAATTAGTCTAAAAGTTAAGCCAGAGGAGTTATTCTCTTCAACTCATTTCCAGTGTACTTTTATCAGCAGACATAAAATGTACTAAATTAAATCAATTTCAAGTATCTCCTTCCAGTACAGTGTCAGAGAATTCTCTTTATATTATTTTGTATCCTATAGCCTAATTCTACGACTTCCTCATTAGCAAGGTTACGATATTTCACACTAAATAGGTGACTTGCAGGGATCTGTGAAAGTTGCAAACCAAGACCCAACAATTATAATAAACAAAGCCAAACTTCAAGCTGGTTATACCTGAATTTTTAATTCAAACTAGTCAGGGAGCTTTTATTTTTCCATTCTTCCCCAGGATGATGTGGGCATGAATTAAAAGGAAAAGGCACTTAAACATACTTAAAGAAAAATAAGTTTCCTATTATTCATTTATTATCACACAATAAACAGACCATATTAGAATCAAACATAAGAAGTACCTGAAAGAGCGCCACCTGTCCTAGGATAGGCCACTTCAACATACACTTCAAACGTGGTCTCTGGATTTTGCCTACAAAAGAAACAGATGGTGGTTAATGACAAGGACTGAGGCAGCATAGTATAGAACACATGGGGGGCAGTATTAGGCAGATCTTAATTAAAATCATTACCTCTACAACTTAATCACCAGGTAACTTTGGACAAGTTACTCGACTTCTCTAGCCACACCTTTTTAAATGTTTACAAAATGTAAACAATTAGCCGAAAGAATTATTATGAAAGAAAATATATACAAAAGTTGTCTAGGCACAATGTCTGGCACATAACAGGCTAGCCATTACTATGATTTCACAGACATCCTATTTCCGATTTCCATAGGTGGATCTAAAAAGCCAGAGGTAGAGTTTTGAAGAAACTTAGATCAAGGCAACACCAGCACCAAGAAGCCCCTCTCCCCCATGATCCAGGACAAAACACTCAAAATTAACTTGCTTATTTACAAGTTTTGGACTGAAGCAAGAGAAGCAGTGTCCTATTTCACCAGATTAGTGTGAAGTCGGGATGCTAATCTAAATATAAGACACTGTTCCCACATCGGGGCCTTCACCTGTAATGGCAAAGGCAAGGATCAGAATGATAGTTATTATATTCTTTCACCTCTTATGTCATAAATATATCATAATAACTTTTTTAAAGATCACAGCACTAATAGAATGTTAATGGTTAACATAATACATAACATTGCAATTATGCTACCTCTGCATTTTCTCTTTAATTTCTAAACAGTATAAAGATTATTTCTGCATTGAATAAAAAGCATTTAATGGAAGAGAATGCTACATGTATTTTCAAATATCTGTAAATTAATTCTATTTTAAACTTGATAACAAAGCTCAAAAAAGAAATTTTCTGAGTTGCCTAATCATATCTTAGGGTTAATTTACGACATTAAATTTAATACTTTTTAAGGTATTAAAAACAAATCCTTTGAATCTGCCTAGCAGAGTCTACTTTTCAAAATAACATCCCCACCACAATCCTGCAAGGTAGGTGCATGAGGCATTACTCTCATCACACAAAGCTAAGGCAGCCGAGGTGCAGGGAGTCTATATGACTTGTCTGCATCCCATAGCTAGTCAGAAACACAGCCAGGACCAGAACTCACACCCCGGCTCTCAACTTCTGTGTTTCGCTGACTCTGAGATGAACTCCCCCACTCCCCCCCACACACACACACATTTTCACAAGCCTTACAACAGCGGTCCCCAACCTTTTTGGCACCAGAGATCAGTTTCAGAAAGACAATTTTTGTACAGACAGGGTAGGATTTCGGGATGATTCCAAACGCTTTACATCTCCACCGCAGATGATCAGGCATTAGATTCTCATAGGAGCATTAACCTAGACCCCTTGCAGGTGCAGTTTACAGTAGGGTTCTCCTTCTCTGAGAACCTAAAGCTGCTGCTTATCTGACAGGAGGTGGAGCTGAAGCAGTGATGTGGGTGATGGGGACCCTGTGCATACAGATGGAGCTTCAACCTCCTGCCTGTCACTCACCTCCTGCTGTGGGGTTCTTTCTTTTTTAGAGATAGAGTCTCACTTTGTTGCCCCTGGTAGAGTGCCACGGTATCACAGCTCACAGCAACCTCCAGCTCTTGGGCATAGGTGATTCTCTTGCCTCAGCCTCCCAAGTAGCTGGGACTATAGGCGCTCGCCACAACGCCCGGCTATTTTTTTGTTGCAGTTTGGCCGGGGCTGGGTTTGAACCTGCCACCCTCAGTATATGGGGCTGGCACCCTACTCACTGAGCCACAGGCGCCGCCCTGCTGTGGGGTTCTTAACAAGACAAGGACTGGTATTGTTCGCGTGCCCAGGGTTTGAGGACCACAGTCTCACAACCTACAGCATTTTATAGTCTAAAGGCAGTAATTTTTTTCTTTCATAGTAATGCATAAAATAATAGTTCATCTTATAAATAATGGCATTCTGGTTTCAATAAAATATGGTAATACTCCCTCTACTTCCTCGGGGTGGAGAAACAAAATGTATGCTTTGTGAATTAGAAATCTCCTTATTTCTCTTATAAAGGATCATCACATCTTCACTGAAAGAAAAACATGGGCTTCTGCTCTACATCAGAAAAGAGCTGACTACTCTAAAATTCAGGTTATTTAAATATACCTTGCCAAATACAATTATTTAGAAAAGCAGACACTAAATCAGAGTTATTTTACTTAAAAAAAAATAAAATAAAACAAAGTAAACTGAAGTTTCAAAAAAGCACTGAAAAAATGTTGTGCTCATTTTTTCCTGGCAAGGGGGTACAAAATGACAAAATGACTTAGAAAGTACAAAATGACTTAGAAAGTTCCTTTGACACTAAACGTTTGTAGAAGGCTGGGTGCAGTGGCTCACACCTGTAATCCTAGCACTCTAGGAGGGTGAGGCAGATGGATTACCTGAGCTCAGGAGTTCAAGACCAGCTTGAGCCAGAGTAAGACCCTGTTTCTAGAGTTGTGGCGGGTACCTGTAGCCCCAACTACTTGGGAAGTTGAGACAAGAGAATCACTTAAATCCAAGAGTTTGAGGTTGCTGTGAGCTAAGATGCCACGGCCACTCTACTGAGGGTGAGAAAGTGAGACTTCTGTCTCAAAAAAAAAAAAAAAAAAAAAAGAAGTTTGTAGAAAATACCATATGGAAACATCCCGTTTTAAAGATCTCAAGGTAGACCATTTGATGAAAGTAAAGAATGTTCTAAGGCCATCTTTTGTGAAAAATAGGTAATCTAAAGAACATCAAAGATTCCCCCCAAAACCTAAAAATGTCTTTCTTAAGCCTATTTTGCAACAATCTGAATTTCATCTCAGAATTTCACCCCCTCATTAAGATAATAGCTTTCAAAGAGCATTCTACAGGAACCCAGGACTCCATGAAGATTCTTTCAGAGCTTCTACACTTGTTACTCAAATCCTCATTGTTTAATTTGTTTTATGCATTTTAAAAACTGCAATAACATGGGCATGCAAAGGTGTTACAAACTTTAAAACACTGGAGCACCAAAACATCGGCCCGCGCCCCGGGGTGTTCCATACAGCTCTGCTCTCTCTCTGAGAGGAATGTCCCAACATTGTCTGTATTCGTTGTCTCTGCTGCTTCTCCTTCTCTCTCTTTAACACACTTCAGGCTTCTGAACCCACCATACCATTGAAACAACTTTTCAAGGTCCCCAAAGACGTCCACCTTGCTAAAATGCTCAATTCTCAGTCTCACCTTACTCAGCAGCATTTGACACAACTGACTGATTTGCCCTGCTCCTTGAAACACAAATCTCCCCCAGGACATCACTCTCCATCAGGTCCTCTCTTCCTCCCTGCCGTACAGGTTACACCTTTAGTAGTTTCTTTTCATATCAGTTTTTCCCGCTCTCCCTGTCTACAATCATTGCTTAGGTGATATTGTTCAGTCCCTTCCTTCTAATTACCATGCATATGCCAACATGCTCCAAAGTCATGGCTCCAACCTGACTTCTTCCCTGACTCCACATTCCCTTATCTAACTGTCCATTTAACATCCCCATCTGGCCATCTAGGAAATAAAGGAAGTACAGACTGGCCTTCCTGAGGTTTAAAAGAGTTCAGTGATAGGAGTAATCATCCACTATCACAATGATTCTCAAACTTTAGATGTATGGCAATCACCTGGAGAGTTTCTGGGGTTGGACCCAAGAATGAGCTTTTTTTTTTTTATTAAATCATAACTTTGTACATTGTAATACTGCTGCTACTGGATCAATAACCACACTTTAAGAACCAATGAGCTAGTAAAATGAAATTCTTCCAAGTAATTCAGTACATAAAACATAAACAACCACATATAATCCATCATTTCAACAGTACACATTATTCAGAGAAAAAAGACATCTGGAGAAACAATGAACCTTGCTCATCTTCTATTGGCATCCATAGTTACTGCCTCACTCTAAGGAGGAAAAATAAAGCCACCTAACATTCTCACTCAGTTCAAATAGCTGGTAGAGTTCTATTACATGGAGCCAAAGATTATAACAGTCTCTTAAAAAAAAAAAAAAAAAGAAGAGGAGGAGGAAGAAGAAAAAACTGACTAAGTGCTAAAAACAAACTGGTGTATAATTATAAATTATAGTCATGCTTATCCAGGATCATTTACATGTTGCCTTATGGAAGAAGCAGTGGCTAATGTTGTGACAAGTTATATAATATACCAACAAATATACATAAGTTATTTTAAGGGCCAGTGAAGCCAATACAGATGGAAGCATTTTCTACTTCTCTGAAAATCAAAAAATAGATATAAAAGTATCGCCTCTACATGCAAATGTCCAAGCAACCCTTTTCAGTCAGCCTGTAAACAATTAAGACCATAACGATTTCCAGAGGATCTCTGAGACCACCTTAGGGCTGTTTATTTCTTCATTACTCTTCAAGATACTCAATATTTTTAACTACTTGGCTAAAGGAACCGAAAATCTTATTTCTGTCCTATTAACACAACTAATTTGGTACACATAAGGATGCTGAGAATACCACATTGAGAGCCAATTTCCCAATACAGACCCAAGTTTTCCCAGAACACTTCACAATATATCTTAAGATATTACCATGGAAATGTCCTGGTTCTGCCATGATATCCCATTACTAATTGCCTTATTTCTCCTATACACTCCATGATCTGGAGCCCTGCCCACCTGCCAAGCATTTTTTTTTTTTTTTTTTTTTGCCTCCCACCCTCGCCTCCTACAGTCTTGCACCCTAAGATCCAGCCAAAAAACTACTTGTAGCTTTGGAAACAAACCGTGCATGCTCTAATTCTCTGATAATACCATTCCTATACTATTATACTACCACCACTTACTGTTTCCTATATGCCAGAAATAATCCTAAGCACTTCTCATGCATTATCTCAGTCTCCAACAATACGTGTACTACAGGTCCTATTACCCCCAAAATTTAGAGAACACTGAAGCTCACAGAGCCTAAACTGGACACACCAAGTGAGCAAGCAGCAGAGTCAGCTCAGAACTACGTCCAGAGGCGCTAACCACTTTCCTATTCCACATTATCCAGCTGCTCTTCTTCAAGGAACAGTCTTTCCAGGTTTTTTCATTTGATGAACTCATTCATCAAACCTCAGCACAGGTGTGTCCTCCTCGTTGGCAAACTTTCTCCAACCCCCAACACTTGCAGCCCGGATGGGATTAAGTGACCCTCCTCTAGGATGGCAGAGCACCCTGGGCTTCCTACTCTCCTGGGTCCCCACGTTCAACCACGATGCAATTACACTTACCTGGGAAGCTTTTAAAAACCCCGATGTCAGTCTACACCCAGACCAATTAAATCAATTTCCATGCATCGGTATTTAACTCTTCATCCTATTCCAAAGTGCCACCAAGATTGCGGAAAAGATGGTGTATCTCAGATTTTATATCTGTCTTCCTCTCTAGACCGGTAGCCTCTTGAGGGCACCAATTGTGTCTTCTCATAAGCTTAGGCTGACACCTGGCACAATAAATGTTTCATGACTGAGTTTTCCTCCAACATCTGACACAGTTTCCACTAACTGCTTCTCTTTCTCTGACAAGAAGTAATTTACAGACTACACACTGCTTACACCTAAATACTACTCTTTAAAGATGTTTTCCTCTGGAGTCAAAGATATCAAGAAGTCACACCTACTGACAACATCCTCAGCTCTTAAATACAGAAAAATGACAGACACAAACAGCTAAAATGTGTTTGAAAGAAGGGAGGTCTCCTCAGTTCTTGCTTCTGGGAGAATGAAGGCTGAGAGTGAGCCAAGAACTCATTTCTATTCAATACCTTTCTGCTGAACACAATTCTCAGTGATTCACTGGGAGAGCCAGGCTCAGTGTTCAGGGCCATGTTCTCAAGATGATTAAGTACACTCAGCTTGAACTCATGAAACAGACAAAGACTTTGACAATATTCAGGCAGCACAAAAGCTTAATGGCTTTTCCCCAGCGCACCATGCCATTGATCACTCTGCTGGATCATCAGCTTTCAATTAGGATCTACTTTTCTTCAATTACAACATATGAGATTAGTATGTAACACTAACTCCTCACAAAATGAATATGTGCTGCATATGACCAAGCCACAATTTTAGGCCTTCATCCCTTTTAGCAGAATTAAGAACTACAGACCTTAATACACAGTATTGGGACCCCTTGCTCACTTCACAGCCTCCAAAATTTCAAACCAGCTTCCGACCAGTATTTCATTAGTTGCAAACTTACATAGGAGGGATGAGGTATAATGTTTCAAAATTCATATCAAGCGTACTGTCTTAAAGTTGACAGCATGGTCAAAAGAAAATATACACTTTAGAACATGCTAGCAAATATCACCTAATAAACATTGATTCCTGCAAGCTAGATAAACAAAAAGGTAGTGTTAATATTTCCAACAAGTCTCCATTTGTTTCAGAGGACTCTGAAATTAAAGCCGTTTTTTCCAGGCTGAAAATGCTGTATCAAAGGTTGCTTTCTAACCTACAACAAGTTAACACCTCCATAGGAAAATGCAGTCATTGTCAAGACTTGTTAGAAAATGATTAGCTTAGTTGTGTAATTATACAAACAAGTCATTTCAAGACTACACTTAACCTTTCATTTCTAATGTTTCAGGATCAGATTAATAAAGATACACAGATATTGCTAAGAATGGAGTTGCAAAGTTTTACCTTCCATATAGTCTTATGAAAAGATTCTTAAGCCACAATGTGGAAGCTACTGGGAGAGGTTTAGCTGCATTCTGAGCAGAAACAGACCCTGAAAACGCCTTGGTGATGCGCAGTACTCCATACATTCTTGATAAATCCTCTTGTATGCTGAGCTGCAGAGTCAAACCTAGGCTCTTCGGTCATATTCACAGCATTTGCAAAGATGGTATGTAATTCATTGTTAATAAACATTTCCACTCTTTGAAAAAAATATAAAAATCTCTTTCCCTAACTTGTTCTCTTTCCTTTCTGGATAAAGTTGTTAGATGAGCAGAATGAGGTAAATGTCCATGCCAGCGCCAGCCGAGTGTGAGAAGTCAGATCCTGAACAAGCCAGGAAGGTGTCCCTATGAAGGGTGACCTGATGAGGGACATCAGCACGTGAGTGGGGTGCCTGGCATAAAATGTCCAATCTAAGTGGATGACACCTTGAGAATGGGAAGTCAGAGCACAAGTGGGGTGAGAAGGGTATATGTGAACAGGGTAGCCAGGCCTGGGCTAGAGCAGAGGCAGAGTGAAGGGGGTGGCCATGTGAGGGCAGCCCAACACAGGCGTCAGAGTCAAAGAGGGTGAGAAGCATGGCCAAGCATAAGGGCACCTAGAGTTAGTGTTGATGCCCACACCGGTAAGAGATCATTCATGTGGAGTGGGAGGAGGGGTCACCCACTATGACTGAGAATCAGAGCCCAAACAGGGAAGCAGAGAGAGAAAAGAGGTGGAGAACCACCAGCATAGGCACCGTGACCTCAAGAAAGCAAGGTGAATGCGGAAAACAGGATCCACATGGAGTAGGGATAAAAGGGAAACAGGCCTAATCTGTGGTCCCGAGGCAAATAAGGACAGGAGGAAGCCTGGATTCTCACAGCTGAAGTTAACAGAAAACTAGCATGACTTCTATAGCGCTGGATTTGAACTGGAGATATATTAAGCTCAAAGTTTAATATATTTCAATACACGTTCTTCCTAGGTGTCTATTGGAAGGGTCTCAGAACAACTCAATAGCAAGGAGCACACCTAACACCCAGAGCTTGGTTTCTAAACACAACTCTCCTCTGAAAGGAACCAGGGCTCCTGAGAGAAACAGGAGCTGTTTCCTGGGCTGAGGCAGAAAAAATACAAGATAATTGGAACACCTCATTGTGCCAGAAAGCAAAGAAGTCTCCAGGAATGATGGGAACACGTTACAGTAACATAGAAGCCAGCTTGAAAGGGCTTCAATGGTGATATTACCAGATTCTAATCCATCAAATAAAACAGGAACCCCTGAGTTCATATGGATAAAAATGAGTGAATAAATCTTAAGTTGAATTAGAAATGGGGTATTTACACCATTTTAAAGTACCTCCCCCATGAAACATTTATTACATACAAAGGGAAAAAGAATAACATTTGAGTAAAAGTTTAACAAAAGCTTGGTTAACGTTTGAATAAAATTTTAACAAAAGCTTGGCTCGGGCCGCACAGCACAGTGGTTATGCTGCCAGCCACATGCACTAAGAGTGGTGGGTTCAAATCAGCCTTGGCCAGCTAAACAATAATAACAACTGCAACAAAAAATAGGCGGGTGTTGTGGCGGGCACCTATAGTCCTAGCAACGTGGAAAGCTTAGGCAAGAGAATCGCCTAAGCCCAAGAGTTTGAGGTTGCTGTGAGCTGGGACACTATGGCACTCTACCGAGGGTGACATAATGAGACACTGTCTCAAAAAAAAAAAAAAAAGAAAGTTTAGGAAAAACTACCTTCAGTCATCAAAGTGATCACATCAGTAAAGGAAAAATAATGGCGACAATGCAGTAAGAGCAAAAGCATCACTTCTGTGATAGTCCTGTCGGAGATGCTTAACCTAAGGGAACATCAGACCAACTCAAATGAAAGGACCTTCTAAAATACCCGGCCTGTAATCTTCATGTGTCAAGGTCATGAAAATCACAGAAAGACTTAAGAACTCTTCCAGACTAAAGGAAACTAAAGAAACATGACAACTAAATGTACGTGTGATTCTTTTCCTATAAAGGATGTTATTGGGAAAACTACTGAAATCTGAACGGGGTCAGAGAATTAGATGTAGTAATAAATCAATGTTAGTTTACTGATTGTGATGTTTGTATTGTGGTAATATAGAAGAATAATCCTTGTTGTATGAAAAGCACACTTACATATTCAAGGGTGTTGGGGCATCAGGTCAACGCTTCACTCTAAACTTTTTTTTTTAAGTTCTTATACTATACTGCCAACTTTTCTTTAAGATTCTAGTTGTTTAAAAAAATTAAAAGACAAAGGCAATCACTCACTAACACTAGTCCGTCCCCCTGACCTTACTTTTACCAAGACTTTCTCTCAGGAATGATGTCATGTGAGTCTATGGGAAAAACCCCTGACTAAGTAACAGAAGGTTTGGGGTAAAATCCCAGGTGCACCCCTTACTCATTACAGGATTAAAACAAGCCATTTAACCTTTCTCAGATCAGTTTCCTCCCCTGTCAAGAGATAACACCTGCCTCGCTCATCTCAAAAGCTGTTTCAGGGATGAAATGAGAGAAAAAGAAGAAAATTCTTTGTAGACTAAAAGGTGCTAAACCAATGAATGTAAAAAATATTATTAAAAAAAGAAAATGGGCTTCACTTTATCAATAGACTTTTTAAGTAAGCCACATATTGTTGTGTATTTAAAAGATTCAAAACTATTAAGCTTTCAAATGCTATTACTAAAAGCAATCCAGGTAATAACTATCAAAATAGAAACATCAGTCTGGAGAATAAATAAAAAGATTTTAAGAACAAGGCGTTGACTGTACAGTCAGAAAGAACAAATTCACATTTTGCCAAAACTGAAGAAGAAAAAATCTCTCCTCTACAGAGAAAATGATATTTAATAAACGCAACGTATGAATGTCAAAAGAATCCCCAGATATACAACTGCAATCCTCAGTCAGTATTAGTCAGTGAATATCTGTATAATACTTTATGGTACCTTGAATCTCTCACATACCTGTCAGAAGTTGTGCTGTCAAAACCTTGTCAGGTAGTGAGATAATAAAAAATTTTTAAAAAGAAAGGAAAAAATAAACTGAGGCGAGGAAGTGCTAGGACGCCAACTGCCTCCTAGTTTTCAGATTCCAAAACCTGTGTTACCCAGCCAAAACCAGTGCCTGATACTCACACAAGGCTAGAAGTAATGCCTTTCCCACCAACCAAGGTGGAAAATCCATGATTCATGGTGCATTGAACCGAGTACACAGTAGAGTATTACCTTTGTAATGGGAAATAATCAGCCTTAGACTGAGCACTGCTCCAGTCCAACTTAACAAATCTGAAAAGACTCAGGAGGATCAAATTCTTTCAAATAACTGATAAAATATGTAGTATATGAATAGATGATTTTTAAGACATCAGGCAATAAGATACAGCAATGCCCTGAAAGATGGAAAACAAATAAGATGAATCAATGACTGCCTCAGATTACCGTCTGAGTAAACTCCAGAATGTTTGTAATAGAAAAACACCCAGCATCCAATAAGGTAAAACATACACTGTCTTACTTTCAATCAAAACTTACCAACAAGCATAGAAAGAATCAGGAAAATAAGACCCATAATGAGGAGAAAAACCACATCAACTGTATCCAACCCAGAACTGACACAGATGTTAGAATTAACAGAAACGGCATTCAGTTTTTATAACTGTATTCCATGTGTTCAAAAAGCTAGGACATGGAAAATTCAAAAATGATCCCTATTGAAAAAACTAAATGGGATTAACAGATTAAACACTACAGAAGAAAAAAATTAGTGAAGTTGAAGACAACAATATTCTGCCTTGTTCTATGTTCTGTGTTTTATTATTTAAAATAACATTTAAAAAGACATAACAGTGTAGAGACTATCCAAGATGAAACACTGGGGAGAGATTCAAAATCAAAACAAAACAGTGTCATTGACCTGTGGGACAATACCAAGAAGCCTAACATATTGGTAATTAGAATCTCCAAACAAGGAACTAGAGACAAAAAAAATATTTAAAAGAAATAAAGATAAAAACCTTTCTAATTTGATGAAAACTATAAATCCATGGGTCCAGCAGCTCAACAAACTCCAATCATAAGAAACATGGGGGGAAAAGCTAAGAAACATCATAAACAAATTGCTCAAAACCAAAGATAAAAATGAGAATAAGGTATTGGCTGGGAAAAACACACACAAGCAAAAAATCCATGTCACATTCAGAGGATGACAGTAGATTTCTTATCAGAAATAAGGCAAATGAAGCATCTTTTTTGTTGTTTTTGTTGCAGTTTGGCCGGGGCCGGGGTTTGAACCCACCACCCTCAGTATATGGGGCCAGCCCCCTACTCACTGAGCCACAGATGCCACCCATAAATGAGGCATCTTTTAATTACTGAAGGAGAAAACTGACAATTTAGAATTTTATTCCTAGAAATTATTTCAAAAGAGAAGGCAAAATAAATATTTTTCAGACATTATAAACTCTGAAAGAACTCATCATCAGCAGACATGCACTGCAAGTAATATTAAAAGAAGTCCTTCAGGCAAAAAGAAAATGATGCCAGATGGAAATACAGATCTACACCAAGGAATAAGGAGTGTCAGAAATGGTTACTACAGACTAAATAAGCAAAGTCTAATGATCATCTCAAAAGATGCAGATGGTTTCAGAGAATTCTACTAAACATTTAAAGAATTAACACCAATTTCACGCAATATCTTCTAGAAAATAGAAGAAGAAAAAACACTCACCAGCTTATTTTATAAGACCAGTTTTATAGCACAGTGGCTCACTCCTATAATCCTAGCACTCTGGGAGGCTGAGGTAGGAGGATAGCCTGAGCAAGAGCAAGACTCCATCTCTAAAAATAGCTGGGCATTGTTGCAGGTGCTTGTAGTCCCAACTACTTGGGAGGCTGAAGCAAGAGAATTGCTTAAACCCAAGAGTTTGAGGTTGCTGTGAGCTATGACACCATGGTACTCTACCAAGAGCAGCAAAGTGAGACTGTCTTTAAAAAAAAAAAAAAAAAAAAAAAAGGCCAGTTTTACCTGGATACCAAAGACATGCCAAAAAAGACAGAGAGATATACATTACACATCAATATCCCTCACAAATACAGACATAAAAATATTTAACAAAATATTAGCAAATAATTTATTATATTTATCATGATCAAGAGAGGTTTATTCCAGGGATACAAGGTTGGCTCAATATTATCTACCATATTAATAGGTTAAAGAAGGAAACTCACAATTATGTTAATGAAGAAAAAAGCACTTGACAAAATTCAATACTTGTTCATGATAAAAACTGAGAAAACTAGGAATAAAATGGACTTTCCTTAACCTGGTAAAGAACATCTCAAAAATAATACAGTTAACATCAGACTTAATGGTGAAAGTCTGAATACTTTCCCTCTATAGTTGGGAACAAGGCAAGGGAACTCACCACTCTTACATCACATTTGGGGTACTAGCCAGGGCATTAAGGCAGAAAAACAAAACGCATATGGATTGAAAAAGAGGAATTGAAATTGTCTCTATTTACAGACAACATGATCAATCACCTATGGAGAAAAGTCTTTGGAGTCAATACTGAGGTTATTTCATTTTCTTTCATCTGTCTACAATTCTTCCATTTCCATATAATCTTCTAGGAAATTCTCCTTCGACTCCTAATGGTACCCAAAGCCTAACCCAATGTCCAACCATTTTTCTTTTCTGCCACACATTGAAAGAATAAGAGCTGTCTTGAATCAGATATTAAATATACAAATACTAAAGCTGATTAGAAAAAGAAAAAAAGTCTGTGCATATCTGACACCTTGATAAGCAAAACAAGTCTTCAGAAAATCAGCATGCAGCTGGCAAGCCACAGGTTGGACACCCCCGGCCTAAAGCATAGGTTTGGATTGATAAGGATATACAAGACCTTGAAACACAAGCCATTATGGGAATAGCTGATGGATTTGATTATATCAAAATTAAGAATTTTAAGGAAAACTTTACCTAAGATTATTTACTCACTTTTTTCTGTGACTTGCAGGAAAACATCTAGCATTATTCAATTTTAACACCAACTCACAGAACATCAATGTTCTTGGAAAATGTAACTTGAGATTTGCTATAAATTCATCCATCGCTAAGGAGCAAAATATAAGAAAGTTCCTCCCTTTGGTTGGGGGGGGGTAGGAGACCAAGGGAGTCAATCAGATTCTTTTTCTCCCAAGAATCCAGAACTGAGTCACAAAGCTGTAGTCAGTTATGTGACTGCAGGGAGGGAGACAGGGAAAAGCCAACACTGGAGTCTGTGTGATTGGTCCCTGAGAGACTAGAAAAGCCTAGAGGCTGTGGAGGTGCTTAAAAGATTGACCGCAACCTCAGTAGCTCATGTGTTCAGGTTGGGGCTCTACGTGACCTCCCATGAATGCCCATTCAAGTATCTGCTGTCTCCTTAATAGAAAGATTGTTAACAAACAGGAAAACATGACCTTAATTTTCCATGAGATTTTCAGCTATGGTAGTTATGCTTACTCAGTAAGATAAATTTTTTTAAATGCCCATTTTCAATTCAGAACACTACTTTCCACATAGTTTACCTGCTCTAGATTTATTGATAGATGATACTCTGCCAGTTATTAAAAACGACCACAAGACCCCACTCCCGGCTACTACGGGGACCATGCAGGGTCATTTGTGGGTAAGCTGCCCTGGGAGGGCCTGATCCATTGGCTCTTCAGTGACAGGCAGAGGCGGCCCAGGGTCCTGGCCTGCTTATTCCGGGCCGACCAGACGGGCTGTCCTTGGGCACTGCAGTGTGCAGCTTTCAGCCCAGAGTCAAAGCCAATGGCTGTTTGGGCCACCAGCCTACAAGGCACCGGGGTCCAGAGGGCTCCTCCGCAGCACCGCCCCTCAGCTTCTCAGTCCCAGCAGGATGCTGCACCTCACAGCAGTGGGCTGCCCAGCACAACACGTGCTCCAAGGTCAGGCATCAAGGGGCCCAAAGACGCTGCCCAAAGGAGCTGCATCTTCGCCAAACTCTTTGAACACCAGTCTGGCTGTTAAAGAGGGAGGCCCCAACCCTGAGCTCAACAGCAGCGGGGCCAGCATCTTAAGTGTATAGCAGCAAGCACATGCCCTAGTCAGCAATTGAGGCAGCGCTGAAAATGGAGAAAACTAAAGACATACATTTGGTATAGGGGTCGAGCCCTGGTGGCTCTTCTCTGCTCAATGAGGCACTGTCTAAAGGAGTTCCAAGGGTCAGACATTAGACATATACTGAACAGAAATGGGGGAGTGATCACTGAAGGAGCTGGTCACTCCTTTGAGAAAAAGGTGGTTGGAATGGAGAACAAAGAGAAGAAAACTGTGAACCTACAGCTGGCAATTGAAGCAGGAGCTGAAGATGTCAAGGAAACTGAAGATAAAGAACATTTTCAAATTTATTTGTGATGTTTCTTCACTGCATCAGTGAGGAAGAAGTTGAACTCCCTGGGCCTGTGTTCTTTGTCCTGTACTCTAGAGTTCATTCCCAACTCAAAGGTGCAGCTGGCTTACCCCAACCTGGAACAGGCTGCTCATCTCACCCAGCTTCTCAGCAACCATGAGGACACGATCCACATCTATGACAACACTGAGTTACAAGGCCATACATTCCCATGGCTGCCTCCTAGGCAAGTGGCAGCCCATTCCAGATCACAGGCTTCTGCAGCCATCTCTGAGAGTAAGCCTACTTGCAAGGGACCCCTTTGTCAGCTCTGCTGGTGTCTGATAGCCCTTCTGGATGCATCTCCTAAGCCCAAACTGGTCAGACTCTGATCTCAGGGACTTGGCCATAGTGGTCATTTTAAGTGCCCTGAGGCCCTATGTGCTAGAAACTGCTCTTAAGTCGTAACAGTGATTGCTCTTAAAACAAAAGTCCAGGATAAAGGAAAAGCACCCTGAAATGGCTACTCATCCAAGTCCAGGCCCTCAGGTGCTATCAGAGAGCTTTAGGCCCAACCAGAGGATCGAAAACAATCCACAGATTCACCGAGTAACCCATTAGAGAAGAGTCAACAGTAAAGCCAAGACCTACTGTAAAACAGCAGGGTGTGTAGGTAAAGGAGCCTGAGTTCTGGAATGCTGAAAACTATCCTGGTTTTGACACCAAACTGGTTGTGTACCTTTGAGCAAGAAAGGAAAGACAACAGGGCTGGGAAGTCTGAAACAGGAGCACGAGTCCACTGTCAGGAGCACAGCTTTAAAGACTTCCCTCTCCAGGACCCAATTTATTCGTCTTTAAATAGACCACTAAGACAATCCTCCCCAGTTCTGACATCTTTTAGCTCTATTATCTACATCTTTTTCCTCTCTTGTAAAATCGTAAGTCATATTTTAAGTATTATTATGAAAGTTCATGATTCATGCATGAAAACATTAACTTAGGTCAATATAAATGCTAATTGTCCAAGTTCCCAACTGGTGGGTGGTGCATGCCTACAATCCCAACTATTATACTTGGGAGGCAGAGACAGGAGGATCACTTGAGGCCAGGTGTTCAAGGCCAGCCTGGGTAACATAGCAAGACTCCATCACTTTAAAAAAAAAAAAAGGCAGTTCAATCACTTGCTCTAGGGCAGTGGTTTTTAGTGTTGGACAGATATGTCCCAGAGGCCTTAAGTAGAGAGGAAGAGGGAAATGAAACTAGCCCACCCGGATAGACCTAATTCCTTTTTTTGAGACTTAGTCTCACTAAGTCACCTTCCATAGAGTGCTGTAGCATCACAGCTCACAGCAACCTCTAACTCTTGGGCTTAAGCAATTCTCTTGCCTCAGCCTCAAAGTAGCTGGGACTACAGGTGCCTGCCACCACGCCCAGCTATTCTTTTTTTTTTTGGTTGCAGTTTTTGGCTGGGGCCGGGTTTGAACCCTCCACCTCCGGTATATGAGGCCAGCACCCTACTCCTTAAGCCATGAACACGCAGCTATTTTTTGGTTGCAGTTGTCGTTGTTTAGCAGGCTCAGGGTTGGGGGGAGGTTCGAACCTGCCAGCCTCGGTATATGTAGTTGGCACCCTAACCATTCAGCTATGGGCACCGAGCCGATAGACCTAATTTCAAATAAGATATCCTCTGTAAAAGTTTCCATTTCTTTAAAAGCAAAAGTTCAAAGAGCATACACACAAAACAAATGTATAAGATAGGTCTATTTATTATCCAGTTTACCAATGAAGAAATTGGGGAAAAGATGGGTTAAAGTAGCTGCCTGGAATTAGGCATTTAGGAAGTGAGGCAGCTGTGACCAGAACCCTGGCAGTTGCTTCCTCAGTCCACTAGTACGCCACAGCACAGCATGCCACTGCATAGTTTTAGGAATAAGACAAAAACATAATATAAACCTCTAAGGCTTCCAGATGCATTCAGGAGTAAAAAGACAGTCCTTAGCACAACATGCAAGACTGTTTGCAATTCAGCCTCTGCAAGACCCTTCAGCCTCATCTGCTCATCAGCCACGACCAACACACACTACCCACTATCGTCATGTTGAGCTTCCCATCAGGCCTCAATCACTCACATGCTTTGTACATACTTGTACCACTTATTGTGTTAAAATAAAGGGCTATACACTGTGCTAACTTTATGTACTGTACCTCAATTTACTCATATGACAATACTATAAGGGAGTAAACCCAGCACTTATAGAAATTAAATGGCTTACCCAAAGACAAATATGTAGTAAGTGACAATGTATAAACTCAAACCCAGTTCTGTTCCTCAAAGGACATGTTCTTGATTACAGTTTCCCTGGCTAAAATGTGTTATAGGTATTCAAGATGCATCTAGAACAGAGCTCAGTAAAGAGATAGCACTTAAGAGATATTTGCTGGAGTGAATGGATAAATGAATGAACAAATGCCTCCCTTCTGAAGGCTTCTCTGATTCCCATACAAAACTCTACTGCTCCCTCCACATTGATAACAAAACTTCTTTCAAAGCTCTACTATCAGGCTTCCCAGGTGGTATTCTATGCTTTCTACTCGTATTTACATATTAGCCACTAGAGTAGGGACCTTGTTTCATTTCATCTCTGTATTCCCAGGCCCCTAACAAAAGGCCTGGCTTTTAACAAGCACTCAGTAAGTTTGTTAACTGAATGAAATTCCCTGAGGAGAAGAGCTATGAATAAGCGACTCATGACTCACACTAAAACTTCTTTTTCTTCAAGAAATAAACAATATTCAGAGCTGTGATATACTCAAATTTGTGCTTTATAAATATTTCTAGGTTTCAACCATCATCTGAGGCATCTAAATTTAACTCATTCAACACATATTTATAAGTAATCTAAATACATAATGATAACAGCACTTAAGGAGCTTACAACCTAGTTAAAAAGATAAAACATAAAATGTAAAGGTAAACAGTCAAACACGGGCTGTCATGAGGAAATAAATGAGTAGGTGCCACCAACTGGTAAAACAAAATGCTGTAGGTATGTAAATTGAATACATCATTCTGAACTAAGGCCAGAGTTCTAATTACCTTTAGACAGTCTGCAATGAGGTTCTTTCCAGTCAGTTGCAAAACAAGAAAGAGACAGTACAGTGTTTTCCATATAAAGGTATTTAATTATAAAAATAATTGTCCTTTACCTGGCATCATGTTCCTCCTGCCTTTTGGGTTTTTTTAATTTTTTATTTTTAATTATTATGGATACATATAGTTGTACATCTAAATAGGATACATGCCACGTTTTGATACAGGCATACAATGTGAATTAGTCAAATCAGGGTAAGTGGAGTAGCCATCACCTAAGGCATCTAACATTTCCTTGTGTTAAAAACATTCCAATTCAACTGTTAGTTTTCTTAAAAATATACCTCTATTGTTGATTATAGTCACATTGTTGTGCCATCAAACATTGTTCGCTATTTTTGTATCCATTAACCACACCTCCTGTATTCTCCTCCCTCCTCCTCGCTGTCCATCCCAGCCTCTGCTAACAGTCATTCTACTCTCTGTCCTCCTAAGATCAATTGTTTTAATATTTAGCTCCCTCATATGAGTGAGAACATGCAAGATTTATCTTTCTGTGCTTGGCTTATTTCATTTAACAATGTTCTCCAGCTCTATCCATGTTGCAAATGGCAGGATTTCGTTCTTTTTGTGGCTATATAATATCCCACTGTGTGTATGCACCACAATTCCTTTACCCATTCATCCACTGATGGACACTTAGGTCGATTCCATATTTCGGCAATTGTGAATAGTACTGCAATAAATATGGTAGTGCGTATATCTTTTTGATATATAGAATTTCCCTCCTTTAGATATGTACTGAGCAGTGGGACTGCTATATAGTTCTTATTTATGTATTTATTTGTTGAAGGGGGGACTGAGTTTCACTCTGTTACCCTAAGGACTGTGCCATGATGTCATAGCTCACAGCAACTTCAAAGTCATGGGCTCAAGCAATTCTTTTGCTTGGAGAATTGGAGACCCCAGCCTCCCTAGTAACTGGGTCTATAAGCACCCACCATGACACCTGGCTAGTTTTTCTATTTTTTAGTAGAGATGGGGTCTCACTCCTGCTCAGGCTCATCTTGAACTCCTGAGCTCAAAGCAAATCCACCCACCTCAGCTTTCCAGCATGCTAGCATAGTTCTAGTCTTAGTTTTATGAGGACCCTCCATACTGTTATCCATGGTGGTTGCCCTAATTTATATTCTCAACACTGTATAAGGTTTCTCCTTTCCCCACATCCTCTCCAGTATTCATTATTGCCTGACTTTTTGCTAAAAGCCCTGTTAACTGGGGTGAGATGATATCTCATTATAGTTTTGATTTGCATTTCTCTGATGACTAATGATGTTGATCATTTTTTCATATTACCTGTTGGGTTTTTTTTCCTATGTTTTTACTGGTACAAACATTCCAACCTGGGAACCAGCGAGGTAGAGCACTCAAAAGAAGCATCACAGAAGAGATGGAATTTGAAATGAACCCTGCAGGGTGAACAGGATTCGCAGAGAAGAGAGGGGATTTTAAGAAAGGGAAAGTTTGAGCAAATTACAGAGATATGAATGTTCATGCAGAATCGGAAGAATACTAAATAAATCAGCCTTATTAAAACTTGGAACAACTGCTGCTACAAATTCCATGTCTGGCAATATGCCAGACCATGTACCTTTCTGATCTTCCACTAAAAACAACTCTAAATAATGTCTTTTTTTCTATCTTCTCAAATAAAATACATTGATGAGTTTGCATGAAAATAAGGAAGATTCAGACAAAGAACTAAGTGAAAATAGGAACCTAATGGGTAACCAAAATGCAAAAATTAGCTCCCTCCTTGAAGGCATTTACATAACCCAGTGCAAGCTTCATTCTCCCGATCTAATGGGGCTCAAGGAATATAAGACAAAACTAAGGTTCAGCCTAAAGAAGAAAGTATTATAGATTTTCCTCTCCTACCATTTATGCTGGAACTACCAAGCTAACCAAGATAGAAACCCATTCACATACACACCTCACAAACTTTAATAAAAAACACAAGTCTCAAAACTTGGCACTGTTTGAGAAAAAAGGGAAATCTTCCTGCAAGTTCAACCACAAGCAGGTTTCACAAGGGACTGCTATGGAATGGTCCAAAAATCTTCAGGCAAAAATTAGAAAACCTTTGAGGAAACAGGGTCCATAGATAACAATCTCAGAAATAAAAGATGGCAGAATCAAACCTTCAAAGACTTCAGATATTAGAATTATCAGAAGATATGAAATATTTAATGTGCTTTTTGGCCGGGGCCGGGTTTGAACCTGCCACCTTCAGTATATGGGGCCAGCACCCCATTCCTTTGAGCCACAGGCGCCACCCTGCTTTAAAATATTTTTAAATTGAAAATGAATAGAGTAAGAAACCATGACATGACCAAGATTGAAAAAGAACAAAATAGGACAGGCATGGTGGCTCACATCTATAATCCTAGCACTCTGGGAGACCGAAGCAGGTGGACTGCTTAAGCTTACAACTTTGAGACCAGCCTGAGCAAAAGTGAGACCCCCATCTCTACTAAAAATAGAAAAAGTGAGGCAAGAGGATGGCTTGAGCCTAAGAGTTGGAGGTTGCTGTAAGTTATGATGCCATAGCACTCTACCCAGGGTGACAGCTTAAGTCTCTGTCTCAAAAAAAAAAAGAAAAGAAAAGAAAAAGAACAAACTATGTCTCAAAATAAGAATAAATTAGTCAATGGATGAGTGAAGAACAGAAAAGATACAACCATGGGGAGAATTAGTGAACTTAAAGAAATTATACAAAATAGAATTCATAAAGAGACAGAAAACATAAAAAAGAAAGAAAAGGTATAAAAAGAGACACAGACTAGTCAATATTCCAAAGAAAAGAGAAAAATGGAGTATAATCAAAAACTTTTAGAAAGCTGGTTTTAATGCTCTATTTTCCTTTTAAGGTTCCCACTTTCTCTTAGTTCATGGTCTAAAATAGCAAAGAATTTTATAGAACTAAAAGATAATGCATTCACACATTGAAGAGGTCCAATAAATTCCAAAAGAAAGAAAGAAAAAAGAAGAAAGACATCTAGAAGTTCCAGTTCTAAGTAAACTGTAATAGGCACACTCCACCCTGGCTCTCTACAGCTATAAAATACACCTATAAAACCAGGGCAGAATTCATAGTGCAGCAGCTAGCTGAGTAAACAGTAAGTAAACAGCAGCCCAGAGATTGGGGTAGAAGAATAGAATTGAAAGTACCACCAAACCAGCAGTGAGTTTGTGATTTTTTTTCCTGTTATCACTCAGCATGGACTCTCGGCAGCCCCAAAACTGATGTCAGCATCACTGATAGAGTGAGTTCCAAGAGAAGCCCTCTAGTTCAGGCCCAAGAGGCCTCCAGGCACCTACAGCAGTGAAGGAAAGAACCTTCTCTTCAGAGGACCTGTGGCCTAAGAGGAAGGGGCAAACATCTATTGCTCTATTTTCCTCTCTGTCCTGTCACTGCTAAGCCCAGACTACACTTCCCACGTGAAAGTGCAAAGAAAAGCAGGGTTAAATAAGCTCCAGCTTTCTGGCCAGCAGGACAAAGAAAAAAGGAGGAGAACTGAGGAAATGACAGAAAGAGGGCAGCTCAAGAAACTGATTCCATAAAATTGTTTTTGAACTCTAGGGTCTGAGTCTCTGAGTCTACCAACAATATATAAAAGTTCCACTTGCCCTGCATCCTCACCAACATTTGATATTGCCCGTCTTTTTAACTTTAGCCATTCTACTGGGAGTACAGGGACCTTCTCACAGCAGTTTTAATTTGTGTTTCGTAATGACTAATGATGCTGAGCATGTCTTCAGGTGCTTATTTGCCATCTGTATATCTTCTTTGATAAAGCGTCTACTCAAATCTTTTGGCCATTTTTCTTTATTGAATTGTTTACCTTATTGAGCTATGAAAGTCATACTCATGTTTTATATGAAAGTGGCAGTGAAAATAGAAAAAATCTGTCAAATGGATGAGGTTTTTTTTAGAAGACTGTGGCTTATCTTTTCATGTTCTTAATATCTTATGAAAACCAAAATATTTTAATTTTGATAAAGTCCAATTTATTCTTTTATAGTTTACTCTTTCTGTCCTACTTAAGGTAAATTTGGCCACACTTTGTCAACATAGTAGAGGGATAAAATGATATGGGAGGTATCAAAGACGACTCCAAATTTCAGCCTTAGATGAATGAATAAATGTAACACCATACTGAGACAACCTCTCCAAAGGACAACCATAACCACCATTAAACCAAATCACCTTTTTTTTAGATTTCCACTTTCACTGGCCTCCAAACCACAGTCTACACTGCTTACTGACATCCCTTCTCTTCCCTAGGCTCAAACCTTGAGACTCACGAGCCTCACTTTGCTATATTCAATCTGAAAACAATTTTCATGGCTTTATCTTTCTCATCCATGCCAGTAATTTCCAAATATCTACCCTCTCTTTTCTTGGTAATGACAGCTGACATCTATTGAGGGCCTTACGAGGAGTCAGGTACTGAACCTCCCCTCTAAGAGCCAGCTGCACAGCTCTCTTCAGCCTGCCCTCACTTTACAGTCAACCAAAGTCATCCTTCTTCACCTCAATGCCAGCTCGCCAACTCATCAGTTAGTTTCTAAGAATGGTATTAACACTATCAGACTGAAAATCTTGGTGTCAATCACCTTTTACTTCAGCTTCTCCACTCTCTCCCATATTCAATTAATTTAATGGTTGTCCATCTACACTATTTGAAATGCTGGGAAGTTGGGAACTAGACTAAAGTGCCAAAAATGGCTTTTTCCCAATTTGCATGAGAAAATAAGGTAATATAATTTTAAGATTTCCTACCATAAATTTTTCTTAAACCTTCCTCACCTACTACTGTCTATTCTGGAATGTAAAATAAAATAGTACTTGATTTAGGGGGAAAAATATAGTTTAAAGTTTAATATATAAATATTTCATAATATTCCACAGAATACCATGACTTTTAGGTACTTCATCACCTGAACATGTTTGAGCACCACTGAACTAATAATTTGCAACTTATATTCCTGCTAAATTGTCCTTTCCTATGCAACGTGAAACTTTTCCTATGAGGAAGTCAGACCAAGATGGGAAAGGTCAGACCAATTTGCCTGAGAAAATATTAAAAAATGGGCCATCACGACACTATAACTTTCTTCCTCCTCAATTCCAGGCTTTAACTACCTATCCTGTGGCACCAAAGAGAATAACCGGCTTATAGGTAGAAGAGAAACAACTTTCAATGATCAGTGTTAAGAATAACAGACTTCAGATTCTAACCACAGCAAGTGAGACACAGACATACTAGGCTGCATTCTCCAGCAGCCAGAACATTCTGGATTATCATTATCTTCTGGTTATCAGTATTTACTACACAGATAAAGCATAACAACATTACCCTAAGGAAAAAACAAGAGAAATATAAATATTTATAACCCCAAAGGGGATTGCTAAAGCCACATAATTTGGGGATTATCCGTTATTTGGAACCATCACAAACATAAATAGCGGGAGTTAATTTTATTTTTACTTTTTTTTTAATTTATTTATTTTTATTGTTAAATCATAGCTGTGTACATTAGTGCAATCAAGGGGCGCAATGTGCAGCTTTCATATACAATCTGAAATATTCTCATCAAACTGTTCAATGTAGACTTCATGGCATTTTCTTAGTTACTGTATGTAGGCATTTGTATTCTGCATTTAGTAAGTTTTGCCTGTACCCATTCCAAGATGCACCGTAGAAGTGACCCCACGAACAAACTGATTATATCCTTAAAAAAATTAAAACTCAGTAAACACCAACCTTCTTCTTTTTTTCGTTTTGAGACAGAGTCTCACTATGTCACTCTCAGTAGAGTGTCGAGGCATCACAGCTCACAGCAACCTCAAACTCTTGGGCTTAAGCGATTCTCTTGCCTCAGCCTCCCAAGTAGCTGGGACTACAGGTGCTCACCACAATGCCTGGCCATTGTGTTGTCATTGTTGTTTAGCTGGTCTGGCTGGGTTCGAACCAGCCAACCTCAGTGTACGTGGCTGGAGCTGTAACCATTGTGCTACAGGTGCCGAGCCCAAACTTCTTCATTAAGCTAAACATTCATTGAATTAATTCAATATAGAGGGTGGACATAAAGTTTGTGTGCAATTTAAGATAGTTTAACATAGTATATTGCATATGAATTTTATGGACACCCTGTATATCTACAGGTGTCTACTATGTGACAAATATTGTGCAAGTCACTCAAGGCTTAATAGTGAGACTCACAGAACCTGACTTCAAAGGCAATCAAAGAAGAGTAAATGCCAAGGCTGATGGGCAAAGTGCCTTCAAGTTCAGCAGGCTAAGGGGATGCTCACAGAAGGTCTCTCAGTCAGAGCTCTATGTGAGCTGACACCTAAAGAATGAGCAGAAGTTAACCAAGGATATGTGCATGTGTGCTAAGAGGTGAGGCGTGCTATGGAAGAGGCTGGGGTCCAATTACTTTCATGGAGGAGAACACACTCCATGGTATCTAGATCTGGACTCCAATCCCAGCTTCACCACACATCACCTGTGTCTCCCTAGGCAAATGGCCTAAAGTCTCTAACTTTAGTCACTTCATTTATAAAAGACAGTAATAACAATACTTAATAACGCAATGTAAAGATTAGCTCCCCTACTTGTTAGCTCTGTAAACTTGGGCAACTGGAAACATCTCTGTGACTTTCCCATCTGTAAAATGGGGATCATAATAGTATCTTCTCCATAGGGTTGTTAAAGGTGAACTGCAAGAATATGTGTGAAGATTTAATGAAATGAAAATGGTAAAGTACTCAGAATGAGTACTAATGTTCAAAAGAGTTCAAAAATGTTAGCCATGACTTTTACATGAATAGGCACAGCCAAGGTCTCAAAGGGTTTTATAGGCCATATTAGGTGTGTGGACTGTAATCTAGAAGTGTGGGGAGCAATTGAAGGATTTTAATCAGTCAATTGACATGATTAGATTTTCCCTTTGGAAGGTTCAACTTGGATAACCATACAGAAATTGGACTAAAGTTGGAAGCAAAGTTGTAGAAAGACCCTAGCCAGGAGGAATTACAGCCACTCTAATAGGAGAGGATGCCCTGGACCAAGGGACAGCAGGGAAGGAGAGACGAGTACATAAAGCAACAAGACTAGATGTTTGTATTCTGGATGTGATGTACCCTCTTCCTGAAGAGTCGAGAAGCTTCTATGACTCCCAATACTCCCCACTCTGCAACTGATTCCCAAACTACATCTTCAGTTACCACCTCTCTCATGAGCTTCAGGTCCCAATCTCGACTACCCCTCAGAAGCTGCCTGTGGATAGTAATCTCACCTTAATATAACCCAAATCAAACCAATCATTTATTTCTCCAGAAAATCTCAATTTCCCTATTTTTGATCCTAATTCTGCCATGTTCTTCTCCCAGTCACCCAAGCTACAAACTTTAGAGTCACCATCATCCGGTAGTAAAGATCTTTTAACCTTCCAATACTACTTCCCAACAATTCTGACACCTGGACTCTTAAACTAAAGGCAACATCATGGAAAGCAAAAGAAAATATCCCAATAGCAGCCCTTATTACCTCTCTTTCATTACAGCAGATTACTCTGCCTTCCACCCTTCAGTCACTTTACGTTTCAATCCTGGCTGTACTCATGGGCCATACACACACTTTAATAGGAGGGGAACCTGTCTAATCTCTTGAATTACTTTTAAAATTAGTTTACATTGGTTATAGAGATTATACACAAAAAGTTCAGTGAGAATAGAGACAAGAAAAACTTTTTTTTTTTTTTTTTTGTAGAGACAGAGTCTCACTTTATGGCCCTCAGTAGAGTACCGTGGCGTCACACAGCTCACAGTAACCTCCAACTCCTGGGCTTAAGCGATTCTCTTGCCTCAGTCTCCAGAGTAGCTGGGACTACAGGCACCTGCCACAACGAAGAAAAACTCTTAATGGAATACGCTCTAGGAATTTCAGTTTCTTTTGTATGTCATTAGTTCAAATTATAAGTTTACCAGGCAGCGAGGAAATAAAATTCTACCTGAGCAGTGCAAATATCTGCTAATAACTACAAACTCATCTGAAAACAATGAACACGAACCAGTTCTTCAGCTACAGATCTGAGAACATCTAACCATCACCTGCAGGCACAAAGAACAGCACCCATGGTAACCTACTTATCCGCCTGTGGCAAACAGAAAATCTAGATAGAGCTCTTCTTGCTCAAGGACATACGAAAATAAAAGATCTGTTTAAAAAATACTGCAAGCAGGGGAAAAAGAACATCACTCTTAAAAAAAGAACATATCTTTAATCAAGAAAAATTAAGAAATATGAAGCTGGCATCATTAAATAAAACAAAAAATAATACAACCTCTAAAAAACAGAAAGGTACAAGGGAGAAAAAAGAACAAGACAACAAATAAATGCCTTTTGTTTTTGTTTTTTGTGAGACAGAATCTCACACTGTCACCCTGGCTAGGGTGCTATGGTGTCACAGCTCACAGCAACCTCAAACTCTTGGGCTTAAGCAATTCTCTTGCCTCAGCCTCTCAAGCAGCTGGGACTACAGGCACCTGCCACAATGCCTGGCTTTTTTTGTTGCAGTGGCTAAGTTCGAACCTGCCTGCCTCGGTATATGTGGCCAGTGCCCTAACCACTGTGCTATGAGTGCCAAGCCCAAATAAGAGCCTTTAAAAAAAAAAAAAAAAAAGTTCAGTATAACCTTGATACCAAAATCTGACAAGAACATTATAAAAAATAAAAATGATATTGTGGCGCCTGTGGCTCAGTGAGTAGGGCGCTGGCCCCAAAGACCAAAGGTGGCGGGTTCAAACCCGGCCCTGGCCAAACCGCAACAAAAAAATAGCCAGGCGTTGTGGCAAGTGCCTATAGTCCCAGCTACTCGGAAGACTCAGGCAAGAGAATCACCTAAGCCCAGCAGTTGGAGGTTGCTGTGAGCTGTGATGCCACAGCACTCTACTGAGGGTGATAAAGTGAGACTCCATCTCTAAAAATTATAAGCAATATCTCTTATGAATATAGATGCAAACATAAAATAAATGAAATACTAGTAAATTAAAAACAATAGTATCCAAGAAAGGATAATATAACACAACCAAGGAGGTTTATCCCAGGAATGCAAGATTGGTTTAACTTTTGAAAATAAACATATTTCACTACATTAACATGGGAAAAAAGAAAAATCATATAACTATCTCAAGAAATACAGAAAAATTATTCAATAAAATTCAACATCCATTCATGACAAAAACTTTTAGCAACCTAGGAATAGATTGGATCTTCTCAACTGAACAAGGGCATCTAAGCAAAACTTACAGCTATCAACATACTTCATAGTGAGATATGAGTACTTTCCCCCTGAATTCAGGTATTAGGACCATTATATTGGTGCTCACTAAGCCCATTCATCATCATCAGGGGGTCTTAGCCAGTGAAATAAGGCAAGAAATAAAAGGTATAAAGATCAAAACGTAGGAAGTAAAACTGTCATTCACAAAAACATATTGTATAGATAGAAAATACAAAAGAAGCTACAAACATTAGAGTTAGCAATTAATTTGGCAAGGTTGTAGGATACAAGGTCAATATGTGAGAAAAATCTACTGTATTTCTACCTATAATTAGAAAATAAAATTTAAAAAGCATCGCCATTTACAATAGCATCAAAAAGCCATCAAATATCTATCAATAAATCTCACAAAAAATGTTCAGGACCCTCCACTAAAACTGTGGAAATTCATAAACTAATTCAAAGTTTTCCAATCAAAACTGTGGAAATTCACAAACTAATTTGAAAATCTAGATGCAAAGAAACTAGAATAGTACAATCTGAAGAACAAATATCAAATCACAAGACTAACTCCCTAGCAAAGAAGATAATGTGGTACCAGTACAAATGCAAAGAACAGAGTCCAGAAATAGACACAGACAAACACGTAGTGATTTACAAGAAAGACACCACTGCAATTGAGTGGGGAAAAGATGGTTGTTTCAATAAATGTACTGGATCAATTGGACAACCACATGGAAAAAAAGAGGAATTATCCTTGATCCATAATATACACCATACGTGAAAATTCATATAAAATGGATATATCACAGACCTAAACTTAAAATGACAAAGTTTCTAGAAGAAAACAATATATTCATGACCTTCAGTTAGGTAAAGATTTATTAAACAGAACACATAAAAAAGCAAAAAAAGGACGGATCAATTAGACTTAAATATTTAAGAACTTCTGTCAATCAAAAAGCACAATTAAGTAAAAAGGCAAATCACAGAATGGGGAAAGATAATATCATGTACATATATCTGACAAGGTACTCCTTTACCCAATAATATAAAAGATACCTACAGTAAGAAAAGGACAGATACCTAGTTAAAAACAAGACAAGACTGGGTGGTGCCTGTGGCTCAAAGGAGTAGGGAGCTGGCCCCATATGCTGGAGGTGGTGGGTTCAAACCCAGCCCCACCCAAAAACTACAAAAAAATTAAAATAAAATAATAATAATAATAAAGACAAGACCTTAACCAGCACATCACAAAAGAGGATATCCACACTTGGCGCCTGTAGCTCAAGCGGCTAAGTTACCAGCCACATACACCAGAGATGGCAGATTCAAATCCAGCCTGGGCCTACCAAACAACAATGATAACTACAACCAAAAAATAGCTGGGCATTGTAGCGGACACCTGTAGTCCCAGCTACTTGGGAGGCTGAGGCAAGAGAATCACTTAAGCCCAGGAGTTGGAGGTTGCTGTGAGCTGTGATGCCATGGCACTCTACCCAGGGCGAGACAGCCTGAGGCTCTGTCTCAAAAAAAAAAAAGAGGATATCCAAATGACCAACAAGCATATGCAAAAGTGCTCCACATAACTGGCCATCAGGGAAATGCAAATAAAAACCACTGAGATATACCAGAGGTGGTGGGTTCAAACCCAGCCCCGGCCAAAAACTGCAGGAAAAAAAATAAATAAAATTAAACTACAGTGAGCTACAAATACATTCTATTTATAGCTAATATGGCTAAAAGAACAATACCAAGTGTTGGATATGAAACAAGTGGAACTGTCATATATAACTGGTGAGGTATAAATAAACTGGAAAATTGTCAGCATATATTAAGGCTAAACATATTTAAAATTTTTGAACAAAAGATTCCAATGCTAGGCTGGGCACAGTGGCTCATACCTATAATCTTAGCGCTCTGGAAGGCGGAGGCGGGTGGATTGCCTGAGCTCCTGAGTTCAAGACCAGCCTGAGCCAAAGCAAGACTCCATCTCTAAAAATAGCCAGGCGCCGCAGGTACTTGTCGTCTCAGCTACGTGGGAGGCTGAGGCAAGAGAATCACTTGAGCCCAAGAGTTTGAGGTTGCTATAAGCTGTGATAGCATAGCACTCTACTGAGGACGACAAAGTAAGACTCATGTCTCCAAAAAAAAAGAGATTCCAATCCTGAGTATAAACCTAACATAAAGGAATGCTTTTGTTAACTGTGAGACATATGTAAGAATGTTCATGGCATCTTTATTCATAATAGCAAAAATGCTAGTTGACAATACAATGAATAAACCAAGTGGAGTGCTACACAGCAATGAAAAAGAGTGAACTACAGTACATGCAATGACACAGATGAATTCTACAGATATAATCTAAAGCAAAAGAAGCCAGACACACAAGTACCTACTGCAAGATCTCATTTATATGAAGTTCAAGAATGGGCAAAATTGCTACCATGATACAAATCAGAACAGTGATTATTTTTCAAGAGGTATTGACTAGAAGGGGGCATGGAGAGTTTTATATGCTAGAGCAGGGGTGGGGAACACGTGGCTCTCGAACCACATGCGGCTCCCGGCCAAAATGAATGCGGCTCTTTGCCTCTTATCATTATTTTGTATACTGTGGCTCTTTGCCAAGTTTGGATTTTGTTATGCTGCTTCTGAGGAGGGACCTCTGAGGAGAGATCTCTGAGTGCGTAGTCCCGCCCC
>CAUYPK010073251.1:0-27606 GCA_963574355.1 Loris lydekkerianus | reverse complement strand
TGTACCTTTTGTTTGCATCCTTGTGGTTGCAGCTCTCCTCAGCGGGGTTGATGTGTGCTCTTCAACTTTCTCTCTTGATGCTGCTCAAATCCATCAGGTTACTTGCTAAATTTTCATCCTTTAACTCTCCTTCTGGATAGGAGCCTCTGTGGAAAGCTGGCGTCAGTCCGCCATCTTGTCTGCGCCCCCAGCTCCCTTTTGCCAGGAACACACCTCCTTAAAGTCCTTGTCTACTCACCTCCTTTCTAGTTATTCTCTGTATCAGCAATCTAGTTTGATTCATTTAAAATCATTTCGAAGTGTGGGGCTGATTGTACAGGGTTGCAGGTGAGGTGTGGAAGTGCCCTTGATAACCAAATAAGAATGCTTACCTGACTGCTAAGTAACATTAAACACCTAATGTTGCAATGGTAGGTTGAAATATTATTCGTGATCGGTATCTCGCCACCACGAGCAAATGTAACATGTGATGGTGTCAAATCAACTGTCTGTGCTTGGAAGATAACACACAGGGAGCAGCTCACCACCCTAAAACTGAAGATGTACAGACAGCGAGAGTGTATGTATGTTTAATTTACATGATGTTGCAACACGGCATTGCTGTCTACAAAGTTTACACTTAAGAACCATGCAATTGAGTTCCACCAAAAAAGTCACACAAAAATCTCATAACATTTTAAATAAGTTTACGATCTTGTGTTGGGCCGCATTCATAGCCATCCTGAGCCACACGCAGCCCGCGGGCAGTGGGTTAGATACCCCTGACGGCACTCAGGAAACATGATATGGCTGTTTGTGATGATTATGATGATGCCCATGGCTCTTCACAATTTTGATATGTACTTACAAGAAAATATCTCTAGACAAGAGATATTTTCCAAATCCATATTAGGGGCTTTGGAGAGTACAAGATAAAGAAGACCTGGATCTACCGGGTCAAGGTTTAAGATCTGACTAGGTAATAAAAGGAGAGATCACTAATACTAATATCAAAAGATCAAGTTAAGATCACTAATATTTTGATTCAAGATGGATAAAAGAATTAAATCTAAGGCATGAAACAATAAAAATCGTCAAAGAAAGTGTGGGGACAACTCGTGAAGATATCGGCCTAGGGAAAGATTTTATGAAGAAGACTTTTGTGGCAATTGCAACACAATTAAAATAAACAAATGGGACTTAATTAAACTGAAAAGCTTCTGTACAGCTAAGGAAACAACAACCAAAGCAAATAGGCACCCTTTAGAGTGGGAAAAGATATTTGCATATTATGAATCAGCCAAAACTAGGCTATACAGAGATATAACTAGGATATACAGAGAGCTCAAATTAATCAACAAAAAAAGGACTCAAATTAATCAACAAAAAAATTCCATATATCACTGGGCAAGAGAGATCAATAGAACCTTTTCTAAAGAAGACAGACGAATGGGCTAACAAACTTGGAAAAATGCTCATTGCCCCTTATCATCAGAGAAATGCAAATCAAAACTACCCACTCTGGTATCACCTAACGCCAGTGAGAATGGCCCACATCACAAAACCTCAAAGCTGCAGATGCTAGTGTGGTTGTGGAGAGAAGACTTTTACATTGCTGGTGGGACTGAAAACTAATACAACCCTTTTGGAAGGAAGTATGGAGAACCCTCAAAGAACTCAAATTATACCTCTTATTTGATCCTGTAATTCCACTACTGAGCATCTACCCAGAAGAAAAGAAAATCATTTTATCATAAGGATATTTTCAGTAGACTGTTTATTGCAGCTCAATTTACAATTGCCAAAATATGGAAACAGTCTAAATGTCCACTAACCTAGGAATGGATCACAAGATGTGGTATACATATACCATGGAATACTATTCAACCACTAAAAAAGATGGTGACTTTACATCTTTTGTATTAGCCTGGATGGAGGTGGAACACATTCTTCTTAGTAAAGCATCACAAGAATGGAGAAGCAAGAATCCAACGTACTCAATTCTAATATGAAGGCCGCAGATGAGCTAATAGATAGTGGTAGGTAAGGGAATGAGGGAGTAGAGAGAGGGGAGGACGGAGGGGCCGTGGGTGGTCACGGTGTATGACATACCTCTTGGGGACAGGACACACTTATAAAAGGGAATTTACCTAAAAAATAAAACCACCACCAACAAAAAAAGAACACTAATATGAAAAACTTTCAATGGTGGCAGAAAAGTACCAACACTGACAATAGCTATTGTGAATTAAGCGCTTATCGTGTGTCACATAGCATATAAAACAGAGAGGGTTGCAGTAACTTGCCCTCTCACACAAGTAACAGACAGCCAGGTATGAGCCAAGGTGTTTTTAACTACAGAGCCTGTGCCCTGGCTTAATAAATCTCTGGCCCTACTGGTAAATTAGTGCTGTGCTTGAATCCCACGAAGTGTCTTTCATCTGGGTGAGCTGCGGCTGTGCTGTGTGCCAGGACCCAAGCTACTCACCGGGAAAAGAGATTCAAATGCCACCCAACTAACAAGAAGTTATACCTCTTCCTTAGAATTCAAAGGAGACCGACTTTCCCTGGGCGGGTGGTGAGGTAGAGGTTATGGAAGACTTACTGGGTTTACTGGCCCTTGAAAGGAAGGAAGAATCAAAATGCGTATTTAGAGGGACAGGGTGCTCTGGCAAATTGGACTTGCCTGGAGAAAGGCATCAGCACAGAGAGTTTCAGAGAGTCATTTTCAAATTCACTCTGTACTGAAATGCAACTTCTGTTTACTCACAGCTTCACTCTATGCTAAAATGCAACCCCATTTCCTTGAGCAAGTCATTTAACCTCTCCAGATTTCCTCATCTACAAAATGGGAATAATAATAATGCACGGCCCGTATGGTATTGCCTGGGTAATCCAGGTAGACAGCTAGCAGGTCTGTGGAGCCTAGTCAATGCTCAATACAGGCTGCTGTTAGGAATATTATTAGTTATATCCTTGCATAAGTGAGTGTGTGTGGGGTGTGCACTCAGTTTCGTTGGTGCAAAGTGCCTTTATAGAAAAAGAGTAGGAAAAAAGTTTGAAAGGCTCATTTAGGGGTTTTGATGGAGTTTCACTGTTGGTTCAAGAAGAATCTACTTTGTTCTGCAGCAAAAGGGCAACATTTAAGGGGTTTGCTTGGAACATATGGACTAATAGAACTAATTTTCAAAGTGAGGAACATGAAACTCTGATTGCCTATTAGTGTAATGAGCAGAAAGGTGAGTTTGGTAGTGAAGATGGTTGCAGAGTCTCCTTCGATGGCTGGGTTGAGAATATAGAGGATGTGGAATGAGAGTTCACCTGGGAAGAGCCAGTGGCCTCATCTCCTCAAAGTACATCTGTGTTTCAGTGGATCACACTGGAGTCTCTACTCCTTGGTTTCTGTCCAGTCTTACAAGCCACACAAATAACCACGGACAAGCATATAGCTCAGCCCCTCTCCTCTTCCAATAACCCCAAGAGGAATGATGAGCAGTCAATGAGATGAGGTATGAAAATACCCCTTATTCCATAAGGTATGTGCTGCTCCTAAAGAGCATCTCTGTCACCTTGCGGCAGCCACATGCCCTCCCACACTTCCTTGTGCTTTCTCATCTTTGGGTTGAAGCACTAACAATCCTTACTAACCACAGTAAGTACGTCCAGAGGGCAGTGGCGTGAAGGACACTCAGTCTTTAGTTTGTATGTGTGAATTAACATGCTTCCTAGCTAAGGCGTGGGAATGGGGGACACTTATGGCTAAAGCTGATTTTGGGAGATGATTAAACTTCAAATGATTTAGGATAGGACGTAGGAACTGCTTCCTGACAACTTGATGACACAGGGAGATAGTGGGCTTCATAAGACACATGAAAATCTGTGCCATGTTGTACAGCACTATCATGCTGCCGCTAATATTTGCCAAGGTTTTATTCGGTCTGTTAATCACACTTTATGTGAGAAATCTGGTCATTTGAGAACATCACTGCTCACCAGATATCACAGGGGAAACCAAAGGACAGTGATATGGATATTGTCCCCCCCTCATGTATGACAAATTTGAACTGGACAGGTGTTAGTCAAGATTCAATCAAGAAAGCAAAACCACTATGAATAATATGAAATATATTTGTTTTAGGAAGAAGATCTTTTCTAATCCTAAGGAAAGAGAAGACGGTACAGAAGTGAGTGGTGAAGAATCACAGTTATGTCACCGACAAGCCCACTGGGGCACTGGAACAGGTGGACATGTGGGATTATTCAAGGAACTCTGGAAAGCCAGCATGTCCAGAGTGGCTTGTGGGTGGGAAGTGTATGTGAACCGTTGCCTCTGAAACTGGGGTGGACCTGGGATCACTGTTAGTAGTGCCAGCAATTGGGACAAAAAGCTGGATGTGAAGAAAAAAACCAAGGACAAGCTCTCAGCTTCACGGAGTCTCTCTCACCAGACAGACTTTCATTTCTCTTCCACAGGGTAGTGATACTTCCACCTTCTGAATCTCAAAGAGGTTATGCAGAATTATACAGGGAAGAGAAATTTTGACAGTTCTAACTATCCCAAGGTCAGGTCGGTCCAAAGATCCTTCTTGTTTCTTGATGCAGATTTCCCCTTATTTTCAATCAGTTTTCCACTAAGGAAAAAAGGAAGCAGTAATGTAAATCAAGAAGAATCAATTGATTATAGATTGGGTAAGTGTTTACCTTCTTACTGCATCAGCTGCTAAACATGTGTTTCAGGTTATCTCTCCACATGAATAGTTTGTTTGGGGTGTCTGAGCATCTCACTGAATTAGGTGATTGACCACATTGACAGCCAGGCAGACTGATCAATGAGCATTGAAGGCTGGAACATGAGGGTATGGCGCAGCCTTAGCAATGGAAGAGTGGCTTCTGAACACAGCTCTGAATTTTTGCAAGCACTACTTACTTGTGGCCACACTCCATCAGTGTTGCACTAGATAATAATTTCAAAATCACAATCAGAAAATGTTTGATGAAATAGCACAGAACAATTCACTCTTAATTACCCAAGGGACTAGCATAACATGCATAAATAAAATTCACGCAAGAGTCCCAAAGTGTCATTTAGCTAAAAGAAGCTGCGTGGTCCTCATATATTCTTTCATCAGAACTATTAAAACACTGTACGTTTGTATAACACCTTCATCTTGAAAATCATTGAGTGTCAGAGCTGAGAAAGATTATTGTGAAATATTATAAACCCCATTGTCTTCAGGAACAATCAGGAAATCAGAAGCTGTCATGCCAATCTGTGGGCACAGCTTATTTTCTGTGATGTGACTTTTCTTTTGCTTTTTCTTTTCTGTTCTGTTCCTATGTTCTCACTGGGAGCAAATTTTGATATAAAAATATAAGGAATGGGCAGCTGCAGAAGGGCACAGTGTCCAGCTAGATGGTAAACAGAAAAACTGGCAACTGAGTGGAAGATGATGTTTCTGGAACCAGTTCTCCAGTCCATCTGCATCTTTCCTCCTCACGTGCCTGGAACTCTCTCTGCAAATGTGTTCTCAGACACAGAGCAAGATCTGGCTTCCACAGCTATGTCATCATCAACAACAAATCATCTGACAAATTGTCAACTTCTATTAAAGAGAGACTAAGACTTTGGGTAAGCAAAATAATCTTAGGACCATGAACTTAGATATGTCAAAACATGACCTCAGATTCATTTCAGTGTCTCAACCTTAGGAGTCCAAAGTAAAAAAACTAGTTGGTCACTATTAGGAGATGCTATAGCCACACAGTTGATGTCGGTAATTTCCTCCCAGAAAGAATTCTTTCCTCAATTACTGGTGATTCTGAATACAACTTCTAAGAAGAGGAGAAGAATTTCGCACCTCCCTCCCTTCTGAGCAGTACAATTGAGACTGTGTAAATCTCCAACCACAAATGTAGCACTTTTATGTTCTTTGATCATAAGTGCTTTCTGACAGTCTCCTGTATGCAAATACAGGTAAAACAAAACACATCGGAAAGGCAAACAAATCTTCTGCCCTTTTAACATTAAAAAAAAAAAAAAAAAAAAGTTGTTATTGTTTCCTGGCTCAGTGTTGAGAACTGATTATAGAGCTGGTCAGAACATTTGGGAGGGTTTTGTTCTTTATTCAAATGTTGTTTTCAGTTCTGTACCAAATCTGTTGTATTGTGAACTTTTGGCAAAGTGAGTAGACAGCACCTGTTGTTAGCGGAAGCTTTAGGAAATGCAAGTTTGATTTTTTTTAATTATGAGAAGGGAAAGAAATGCTTCATCTGTTTTTCTGGTAACCTAAGAGGTACATCTTCAGATGGAAAAAAATTTTTCAACAGAGTGTCAGATCTGTTATTTTTGTTTCTTAATTTAGTATTAAACCTGTAGGGTAAACAAAACATCAAAATCTAAATTAATGCTAAAAGAGACAAAAACAAATACAATATATAGATATACAGGACACACGCATACATACATATATGTGTGGGACATGTATATGTCTCTCAATTTACTGTCACTATGGTCTGGGTGCCTAATTATTTATGTTATTTTTTGTTCCAAATAAATCTGTAAAACATGGCATACTTCTACTTATAAAAAGTGATAAAAAAAAGTGGCTAAATAGAGCAGTATGCTAGTAGTTTTTTAAGAACTACTTCTATGAAAAATAGACATCTATACATATATTTGTTTGTATATGTTTATATGTATATATGTATATGTGTGTATATGTACATATACATTTTTATTATCAAATTTACAAATATAATGGTCATGCGACTCACAAACATAATAAAATGTACAAAATCTTTTATTATGGATTCCACAAAGTCAACTGATTCCCACAGAAGGCTTTTGCTAAGTTTTTCTGAAAACTGTTATCCTTAGCCAATCTTTGGTTGCAATTCAACCATGATTTGACAGTTGGAGTTATATCCCAACATACTAGCTCTATTCACAGCAAAAATTTATGTCCACATATCTGATATGTGATAAAATCTTACTATTTCACATCCTCATACAAATTATGCTCATCACTAAAAACTCTTCCAGCATCCGTATTAAAGGAAGCCCGGAGTTGTAATATTTGACAATTTCTGTGGTGTAAATACTCTCTATGGCTGATTTCATATTAATGACATGACATTGCTGCATGGGAATTTGGGGGAAAATGTACAGTTGTTGTCCATGATATGTTATTTCCAGTATATAAATACCATAAAGAATCTCCAGAAGGCTGAGCACAGTAGCTCACCCCTGTAATCCCAGCACTCTTGGAGGCTGAGGCAGGTGGATCACTTGAGCTCAGGATTTCAAGACCAGCCTGAGCAAGAGTGAGAACCTGTCTCAAAAAAAAAAAAAAAAATTAGCCAGGCATTGTGGCAGGAGCCTGTAGTCCCAGCTACTCAGGAGGCTGAGGCAAGAGGATCGCTTGAATCCAAGAGTTTGAGGTTGCTGTGATTTGTGACACCATGGCACTCTACCGAGGGCAACATAATGAGACTCTGTCTCAAAAGAAAAGAAAAGAAAAGAACCTCAAGACCAAAAATCATAGTAAAATGCACTAAAATAGGTTGAAAGAAGAGGAGAGGAAAGTAATGAGTTTTGAATTATTACCTTTCTAATGTAATTATTTTAATAGTTAATTTATATGTAATAATTTAACTTTTAATAATGGCCATGTTTAAACAACTGGCTTGCAGTGTTCCTGAAAATAACACTGAACTCGCTCATGAGCTGCTACAAGCCAGCTTCATCAATCTCCTTGTTAAATATGTCAGTGATTTTCAACTGGTGATGGATTAAAAATAGAAAGTATATAAGTTTTGGGACACTACCATGAATCCCATGGAGCACTAACAGATTCTCACTGTAATCTAGATTTTCTATGTGCATGTACCACTAATCGGTGGTGCTCAGCCTCGTTGTCTTCACATTAGAATCCTTTGCTGAGCATTTGAAAGCCTCTGAAAGTAGAGGGTAAAGATAAAATGTGAATGATTCATACAGCAGAGTAATGTACTATACAGCAATAGAATAAGGAAACTATAATTCTAAACAACATCGATGCATCCCACAAACCTAATATTAAATTCAAGAAGTCAGACAGGCAAGAGTAACATCTTATATGACTTTATATATTTATGTATCTTGAAAAACTAATTTGTGTCATTAGCAATGAGATAGCGGTTAGCCTTTTGTGTCTCAGCTGTGGTTGCAGAGGGCATCTGAGGTGCAGCTACTGTTTGCATCTTGATTTGAGGGCTAGTTACATGGATGGACTCAATTTATGAAAATTCATGAAACTGACATTCATGCTTTAAAGGTATTTTAGATTCCAATAAAAGTTAAAAAAAATCTGAATGAATAAGTTGACCATAGATTAATTAAATTTGAATTTCTGAGAGTAGAATTCTGACATCAGTGTTTTCAAAAATGTCCTCAGGTGATTCCAAAGAGAAGTTGAGTTTGAGAAGCAGATTATTTTCCTGCAGATTAACTGTCTGTCAATTTATATTACTTATATATCTTTAAAAAAATCCACATACGGTACCCCAACCCCGATCCACAGTTTCACTTTCTATAGTTTTTATTTCTGTACTTTCAGTTACTATAGTCAATCATGGTTTAAAAAAAATTAAATGGAAAATTCCAGAAAAAAACAATTTGTAAGTTTTAAATTGCATTCCATTGTGAGTAGAGTGGTGAAATCTCAGCTGTCCTTCTCTCTCCTGCTCCATACTAATCTGTCCAACAGGGAAGTGAATTTTTCCTTCGTCCAGTGTATCTCTGCTGTGTACGCTCCTCATCCATAACCACTTAGTAGCCAGCTCCATTAGCATATTGAAAAAATACATAGTATATATAGAATTTGGAACTATTGAGAGTATTAGGCATCCACTGGGGGTCTTGGAATATATCTTCTGTTAAAAAAAAAGGGGGGGGGGCCATTACTATAATAAGGAGGAATTTTGAATCAAATCGGCTCCTTACCGTGACTTCCAAGGCCCTGGGGGACTTTTCCTTTACCTCCCTTTCCATCTTCCTATTTCTCTCTGATTCGAACTCAGCGACATCACAGGAGAGAGCTAGAGCTCAACCAGGTTGGAAAATACCCAGAATTTTCAGAACATCAACAATAATGCACTGTTTTTTTAAAGCCCCAATTTTGGGGGTGGTAAGTTTCACAGCTATTGACAACTGTTATATGCTGCCACAATTTTAAATGATGTCCGCAGATTTGCAAATATCTCCTTATAGTTTGCATACTATTTTAATGAAATGAGGTGCATTAAATCTCATTTTTCTAGTTTTACCAACTTTTGCTTTAATCCGGATTTTGCATCTCTGTCTACATTTCTACCCACGTTCCTCTTGTATTCTGGTGAACTGAGGATTGCTTTAAAATGAAGATCGCTTTTTGAATTCCTTGTCAATGCTACGTAAGCTCTGTCCTCTCTTGTCTTTCAGATATGTGGTCCTCAAAGTGGGCAGTTTGTATATACAAGATGGTCTTTTGACAATGAAGACAGAAAATATCATAAATTTTATATCTTCTTATTTTTGCTCAATAACTTTTAATATTATTCTTTTATGGTTTTTATATACATTATATAAATAGATCTATATTGGGTTTCTATGCTCATGATTTTTGTCCCTTCCTTTGATGATCATAACATTTTGAAGACTACCTCATTAAATCATATTATACTCTTCACAGAAGGTGGTCTCCAAAAAAACTGATCCCAACTTTAAAAAGTTAGCTGTTATGTAAATTTGAGTCTGTTTCAAGGAGCATATCTTGAACGCAAAAACGTTTTTATCCATACATTGAATTCTCCTCATAAGCTCTGTCATTCTGTAGCCCTGTGATCTCTGAAACTGAATTTCAGTTTCTTTAGCAATAGAAGGAAGATAATAATCCTTTCTATGCCCACTATCAAGCTCGGATGAAATTCTGTGCATACAATGCTTTATAAATGATGAAACACTATGAATAAGGTATAACTAATGAAATATTAAAGGTTCGTTTTTATTTTCCCTTTAGAATTGAGCAGCCATGATTATACATTTATTTTCAACAAGATTAAATACTATATATTTCTCAAAATGAGTATACAATTGAGAAAAATGATCTGATTTAAGCAAAGACTGTGGAAATGACAGTCTGGTTCTTCCTAGAACCAGAGTTTAAAGAGAAAGAGGAATTGTTTGTCACTTAGAGGATTAGTTAGAGTGAACGTAGCATTTGGGTTTGTCTTTGAATGCTTGGATTTGATTTTACTAGGAGAAACAGAGCTGAAGAAAGATAATGACAAGAAAGACACTAGGATGAGAAAAGGTTTGGGAATGAAAAAGGGGCAGGGATATTACCAGGAGTGCAATCTGACTTGAGTGAAGGATACACAGAGGAGAGTAAGGGAAGTTGTGGCTCATGACACGGGTTGAATAAAATTAATTGGAGAAATTCCAATATTTGTTGAAGGAAATTGAATTTGAATGCTTGATTAGACAGTTTGAACTTTATAAGAAATGGGATATGTGAAGGTCTTGACATAGAGTAATGACAAAATCAGCTGTGCTTTATGAAGTTTTCTCTGTACAGGAGTCTGTATCAATAAGCTAATGTCTTAGAAAGGATGTAGAGGATGGCTTGAAAAAAGAAAAAAAAAAAAAACCCTTAGGAGAGTAATTGCCGATTAATTTGACTGGTAACACTGCGAATGGAAAAGGGAAAAAAAAAATACATCTTAAGGTAAAATACAGCCCATGAGTTGTAAATACTTAGGTTATTTGTGACACATCAACCAAAATCTGCACCCAGTACTATTAAAATAACATTGGCTCTATTTCAAATGTGCTGCTCCCTAAACAAACTGCACTAAAGTTATACCTGCCTAGGTCAAGTGTGTCTAAGCAAATTGTATTAGTGAACTTCAAAAATTCGGACTAGATTTGTGCTTTCTGTATGTAACATAGTTTTCTTGAAAAGTAAAAAAATGCCTATCTAAGGCCAATGGTATACAGCGGGTGCCAAAAAATGTACACACAGTTTAAGCAATAATGTTATCTATGTAATACTTTTCAAAGTTGAATTGAAGGTACATACCATTACTGGTCAAACGTACCTAGACATGCTGCACCCATCCATTTTACCTGCAATTTGTACACTTTTGGAGAACAATTGATATTACTTCCAATAAGATCTCTTAAAATGTGTATACATTTTTGGCACCCCTGATATTGTGATTAAAATATTTATGCCTAACTATAGATTTTTAATAACATTCAGTAAAATCACTAAAAAAGATGTAGATATAGTCTTGGGGGCTTAATTTGAGAGGTCAAGCATTTATTCATTTACTTTAAAGCATTTACTGAGGTCTCACTGTGTATCAGACATTGTATTGGGAACAGGAGAAGAGCCACATACATGAGCAACAGTATTTTACCTGCACAGCATTTATGTTCCACTAAGTATAAACAGAAAATGGACCAGTAAACAAATGCAGAAGCAGGTTAATTTCAGATAGCTAGTTCGTTGGATACAGTGAAAATCAAGATTAATGAGAGTGATGAGGACTAGCTAGGATGAGATGCTGCTTATGAGGACAAGGTCCTGAGGGGAGGTCACTCTATGGAGGTGACAGCCCTGAGATGGGTGTAATGGAAAGAGCTTGTCCCAGAAAGATTTGAAGAGTGTTCCAGACAACTGAACAACAAGTGCAAAGGCTCTGAGCAGGGAACAATTGTGATATTTCTGGGAGCATCAGGAAGAAGATACAGCTCCTCTGTAGTGAGCAGAGTGGAGTCCAGTACAAATTGAGATGAAAGACGTGATCAGCAGCCAGATTCTTTATGGACTTGACGGCCTGGTAAGGACTTTGCCTTCCACCCTCTGGAAACATTTAAGTAGTAGAGGAGAAACTCTATCCATCCTCCTGCCATGTTATATTCAAATTGTGGCATAGACAATTAAGATACCCTTAAAATGAAAACTCTTGCTGAAGTTATCACCTCTGTAGTCAGCAAGAGCTTCCCTTTCTAAGACTTCATGGTGAAAACACGATTTCTCCCATTCCCTTCTACTAAGAGCCTACATGTCTGATAGAAGGCCTGTCTGCATACCATTCATTTCCTTCCAATGCTGAAAAAACAGAATTGTTTTTTCCTACACTGTTATCAGTCCTAATGAACAATGTCATTTAGGGTGTAAGAATCAATTACTTTGGAAGAAGGTTGGATAATCATATAACCACCTTTATCAGTAGGTATTACATAAAAATAGTATTTTCAGCATTTCTAAATTGGGCCATTTCTATTAGAAACTGCTAAGATGTCACTTGGCTGAAAAATATAGCCTGGTGTTCCATTCCTAAAGGTGCTATTATGCTAACAATAAATCTGAACAAGACCGTAGGCAGAGTATGGGTTGTGATGTACTCAATATTCATCACACTCCGACCCAAAGGAATATCTATTATGTGCTTCAGGGATCCTTGAGCAAAGCAGGTTTATTACACCTGCCAATTTTCATGGATTTGCTGTGTGATACATTGTTTTCTTTGAAGAAATCTTGGTCACAGTGAATATTTCCATTTTTGCGCCTTTCTCTCCTTAGGTAGTTCATTTGCTCCAGCTCTCAATTCAATAAAAGGTTATTTTTGAACTGGAGTAAAATTCAAGCAATCATAAATACCTTCCAATGTGTGCTCATCACAGGTAGCTGATAGTGTGTATTTAGAAGGAGGTAAATTTCCTTCCAGATTTGCTTTCATACTGTCCCATTTATAAAATAGTAACTCATGCAAACATGCTAACAAAATAGACCTGTTTTTCTTTATCGGTATCATGCCTTGAATACAACTTCATTTAGGTGTTAAGAACCAATGACTTTGGGAGAAGTTTTAAAAATAAGATAATCACATTTGTCAGTGGACATTACATGAAAATGGTGGCAGATAAGAATTATTATCATTTGTAGTCTCAGCTTAATCCTCAGGAGTAATTAATACAGTAGGAGAAACGAGCTCATTAAGCTCAGATGGGATAATGTAATGGTCCACAAAAGAGGGCTTCAATTCTACTCTACCAATACATGTGACTCGCTTCATGTTCACCTCCTTGGATTATTCAGTTTCTTCCTAATAAAACCAAGTCTCATAGCAAGTACTTCTTCAGGACTAATCAAATAAGTGTCCAGTCCAGAATTTTATGGTATAGGCGCAAAAGTGCCTAACCTATAACAAAACAAGTGCAAATGGCAAACAAATGACTTATATTTATGAACCAAGTGCATCTTTTCTAAAATACCATTTAAATTATAATACTTTGTTAAAATAACAAAGTTAAAAGATCATGTGATCTTTTACTTTTTTTTTTTTAGGACAGTCTCTCTGTTGCTCTGGATAAAGTGCTGTGACATCATAGCTCATGGCAACCTCAAACTCTTGGGCTCAAGCCATCCTCTTACCTCAGCCTCCCCAGTAGCTAGGAGTATAGGCACCCAGCACAGCACTTAGTTAATTTTACCCTTTTTAGTAGAGACAGGGTCTTGCTATGGCTCAGACTGGTCTCAAACTCCTGAGCTCAGGCAATCCACCCACCTTGGCCTCCCAGAGTGCTAGGATTTCAGCTGTGAGCCACCCGACCCAGACAGCCAGAAACTCTAAATGTGGAAAAAATACTGAATGTCAAGAAAATCCCATGGTTTATGTCTAGGAATACTTGCTCTTCTACAATAGTGGCCCTTGTTCCTCTCTGACACTATTTTTAATGATTATAGAGTCTATAAATCTCTGGGTTTAAAATCATTCATCTCTAACCCTGGATGACTCATAATAGATGCAGAACATGATTTAGATGATCAACAATTTTCTTCTGTAATCAAGTGTTTAGTGCTTTTAAAACTATCAATTTTTTTTTAAATTTGAACTTCAATTTTTAAATCTGCCTTACATTTTTCAGATTTTACATTAAAAACACGGTAAGGTAAAAGATTTGAAGAAATAAAAAAATCTGTTACATTCTAAGCTTTTCTTTGCCGTCGGAAAATTTAACACTTATATCAGTAAATCTTGGTTTCCTTACACATGTGACATTCTAGCATTAACAAAATCTGATGCTATATGGTTTTTACTAATAGAGATTTGTTCCACTCACAGTGGTGTTTTTTTTTTTTTTAATAGAATATTACTTCACAAATATTATCTGTGCATGATCTATGAAGAAACATTAGCCTTAGAGTTATAAGTTTTTCTCCATTTATTAACTTGGATCCCCACACTATCTTATTAACATATATTTTTCTACCCCAAGCCATGTACATGGTTCAGTAACTTGGGGCTAAAACTAAACTTTTTCAGTCTTTCTTAAAACTCCTGATCCTTTTTTTTCTCCTTCCAGTAAAAATGTTACCTTTCTTCATGTCTTTATTTACTCTGTTCCTCATTCCCAGGAGTGATTAGGCATTTATGTTAATGGAGTTCTAACCTAACCAGTAATTTACATGAAAGAAAAATGTTCAAAACAAAAAACAAACAGAAACAATACTGTAGCTTAAAACAACAGTTTATTTTCTTTTAGTCCTGGAGGTCACAAGTCCAAGATGGGTTTCACAGGGCTGAAAACAAGGTATTGCCAGGCTTTCATAAGTATAGGAGAAAATTAGTTTCATTACCTATCCTGGTTTCTAGAACTTCGTTCCTTGCATTATGTGGCTCAGAGCCCCTTCCTTTGTCTTTAAGATCAACAGTACAGCATCTTCAAACCTCTTTCTCCTCAATTATCACAGTGCCTTCTTTTCTGTGTCAAGCCTGTCTCTGCCGCCTTCTTAGAAATACACTTAGAATTGCCCATCCTGGTAGTCCAGGTTAACGTCCCCATCTCAAGATCCTTAACTTAATTTACATCTGCAAAATCCATTTCACCAAATCATGCAGCACTCACAGGTTCCAGATGTTAGGACTAGGTATCTTCCTTAGCTCACCACAAATGTATTAATGAAAATATTAAGAAATGCATAATTAACAATTCTGTTTCTTAATTAAATGGGTCTTGATTTTCTTCTAATATTTTAACATATTAAAATAAAGCAATAGAACTTTGGGTATTGCAAACTACAATAATACCCCAGAATCAACAACGCATGCCTGCATGGAAAAGTGTCATTATAAATGCTCCCCGAAGCCCATGTCCAAGGTAAATGTGACATAAGAAGTTGTAGTGCTAATTTTTAAAAAGGGAGGTAGGAGAGAAGAAGTTGGTGACAAAGTTTTAAGTTTCAGTTTAGAGTCTAGGGAGGTAAAGTAGTAACATTTTAAAAGGGTTGCAACTCTGAAAATAAGAAGGGAAAAAACAAATAATTGTGAAAGATTTGCTGACCTTCCAGAATGAATAAAAAGTCAGTTTTAGGAGAACAAGCCATTATAACTACACACAGGAATAAAGTTCTATCATCAGACAATCCAATTTTCTAAACTAAAATACTATTTGCAAGTAGGGAGACATAGCCTAAAATCTCTAACAAAACAAACAGATTTAAAGCAGTGGTCTCTTGTGTATATGATGATCAGCATCCTTACCTCTGGGGCAATGTTTAGCTTAGATTATTTTATTTAAATAGCTATGGCTTAAAAAAATAGATCCAATCTGTTCTTTCACAATGAAATTGTGCACCAAGGATATACGATTATTTCTCCCTTTAGAATAAAGCAAAAGAACATGTTGAATCACATCCAATTTGGATAAATAAAAGTTAATAAAATAGCTGGAGTATTTTTCAGATTTGATATGTGTTCTGAGAATAATAATTTATTTTAATTTAACACAAAAGGTCTTTTAGAGATCTTATGCTAATTCAACATACATATTTAAAGGGCAAAATGTTAATGTTGAATTTTGACAGAAAGATGAAACTGAAGGGTAGGAACAAAATCCTAATTCACACATGTATGATTTGGGGGCACCTTGATGACTTTGCACTGTCTTTTCTTAATCTATTTCAAAAAAGAAGACACTATTACTTAACTCTGAATTGTTGTTACAGAGAAACAATGTGATCTCTCTGAATAAATATAACTGCCTACTGGATTCACTGGTGGTTAAAATCCCTTTGTTTATATGGGTTTTTTGATTTTTTTTTTTCTGGTTGACTTCTGCATATTTTAGCATTCTCATTGCTTGTAAGATTAGCACAGCTCTCCATTTCTGGGGACTGTTATTAAATATATGTCTTTTACAAATACTGTGTTTCTGTCTTGTAAATTATGATGATTGTTCCTGTTTTTTCTCTCAGTGTATTACTGCTTTGTTCTGAATGAGTGAAAGTTTAATAGTAACTATCATCACATAGTTAGGTGGAAATAGCCTGGCATTGTAGAAGGACTTCTTTCACAATCAGGTGACTTAAGAACTAATTGACCTGTATGCTCTGTGACAACTCATGTAGGTAAGGTTGGCAAATAAGTTCTATAATTGAGACAATTAAGAGCTCCATGATTGTAAGAGACTGAGGTTGATTATTTGCAAAAACAACCACCATTATTTCCTTAATTATTTCCATGTTTACTGCGGCTTTTCTGTTAAGTCTTGGAGTATGTTTCTGCACCGCTTGAATCTGGACTGGTCTTATGATTTGCAATGCTCAAAAGAAAGCCACAGAAATGACATGGTGGCAGTTTCAGTCCTTGGCATCAGCAGACATTGCATTCTTCTGATTTCTCTTGGAACCCTGACCAGCCACTATGTAAAATAGCCCAGAATAACATTTGGATCACAGCCAAAGCAGCCAATTGTCTCAGCAGGCAATGTCCTAGACAAGGTATGTCTCAGGTGACTCACCTGACTGTAGATTCAGTACATCCAGGCAAAAGCAAAAGAATACACAGTTATCTTCATCCTAAGTTGCCAATTCATCAACTAAATGCATACTTATTATTTTAATTTGCTCAGATTTGGGCGCTTTATTATGAAGTAAAAGTCAGCTGATACACAAACATTAATACATTTAAATTGATAATAGAATATGCTCTAATCCATTTTTTTAAATAATTGAGGATATGAGCTATTTCTAAGGTTATTTCCAGTTCTGATGAAACCTCTTATATCACCTTTGCTTCTATTCCAACATAGCCTTTTTTTTTTGAATTATCAAATTCTAAATGTGAGGATATATATACATTTTGATTTTAATTTTATTTTTTTTTTCAAGTTTTTTTTTTTTTTTTTTTTTGCCAGGGCTGGGTTTGAACCCGCCACCTCCGGCATATGGGGCTGGCCCCTACTCCTTTGAGCCATAGGCACCACCCTTGATTTTAATTTTTTAGAGGCTTCACTATAAAAGGAAATAAAAGAACAATTCTTTATTATTTATTAGTAATAAAAATTATTTAATTACATTCATTTATTATAAAAATGTTCTATTTTACATTTATAAATGTAATAACGATAGTTTCTATTTAAAAATAGTGTTCAAAACTTTTTTAAGTATTAAACTCTCCCTGTACTAGCTATAGAAGTTTCCTTCAAAAGTTTATCATTTAGTCGTTCAAATAACATATGTATTGTGCATTTTGAAAATTGCTTTACTTCTAGAAAGAAATACAATGCCAATATATTTATCAATCAAAATTCATAATAATAGAACACTTTACCTGTACAAGAGTTTATGAGTGGCAGCAGAATTATCAGTTTCCATAGCAACTTCATCTCCACTTTCTAAGGTCAAAAATTTCTCCCATACAATCAACAGAGGAAAAAAACTCTGTCTTCCAGTCAGTATCTCAAGAGTCTGAAAGAAATAAAATTGTTATGAAATGACAGATGTACAAATATTAATATTTTAATATGTATATTGATTGTTACATATTGATTCAATTTAACATTAAAATATTATTATTCAGAATAAAGTAACCTAAATGGCTATATATATTATATATATATATATAGGTTGCATTAGTAATTTCAATTCATGTTTTCTTAATTTCAGTTCATATCTCAAATATACATGTCATTAGCTATTATAGATATTTGCTATACTTGTTAATGAGTTGAGATGGAATTCAATGGATATATTCTATGTGGACAAAAATTTTCATTAATTCAATTTCTTTGACGTGTAAAAGATATTAAAAAACGGTAAACTCATTTCCACAATTCTGCTGTTGGCTTGTACTTTTAACTTTTAATCGTTAGGAATGTAATACTTCTCTCTTATGTATATTAACAGTTATTTTGTATTTTATGGATTTATATTTTATATTATATGAAAAATATATTTTATATTTTATGGTTTTTATTAATATTCTTGAGAACAACATTATCTTTTGTAATGTTAGCAGTACCAAAATTAATATTGCGCTATGAAATTTCTCTAGGAAATCAATTTGTGGCAGGGTTATCTTTTAGGTATAAGGCAAGCTTTTCCTAAGAGGTTACATTATAATTTTCTCTAATTTATTTTAACATGTAAGCTATGTAATGATAAATGAAGTCAAGATAAACTGTTAGTTTGACTTTTACTCCAAAGGGAATCTATTAAGATATTCATAAAAACTCATAAAAGCTTAGAATAAGCTCAGAATAAATCTAGGTTACATTTGACAAAACTATCATATAGTAACTGATAGGATTCTTTGGAAACTTTAGCTTGGTGAAAATATATTTTCTTGCTGCCTCAAATGCCACTTGGAAGTTTATGGACTTTAAGTGTGATAATGGTAAATAATAAAAATGTGATTCCTTCTTGACATATTTTCCAAATTAAAAAAAAATCTTTCTGCAACCTGTTACTTCAACTTAACCAAAAAATATTGAACATATTTAACTTCTTTTATAAAGCTTAAGTTACATACTTTCACAATTTAATTAAGGAATATAAATCACAAGAAAAATAATCTTCAGGTTATTGAAGATATTGAATATGATATGGAGTTGATAATAGTTTTTCACAAACTTTCTTTCGTCTTACATTATCTTTCATTCCCTTTGACACCATAAATTCTAAGCCTTTAAATTCTTCCATTTAAATTAAATTATATCTTATATTTATTCATTCATCATTCTTTCCAATACATATTTATTTGTTTATCGTTGTTTATTTATATGCTTCAATCCTCTGCAAGATATTGAGCACTTCGGTCTTGGTGGTGGCCTCAATCCTTCATTTCTACCTTTGAGGTATTCTGGTTTTGTTAGAGAGACAGTTAACAAATAGCAAAAAAGAAAAAAGAAAAAAAAAAACTTACACACACACTGAAATAAATAGTTATGTAACGTAACTATGATTTTTTTTAAGTGAGACCTATAAGCTCTATAGTGTAGGGTTCAGGAAGTGTTTTGATCTGTAGCTTGAAATATGAATGGCTCTTCACCAGGCAAAGAGTGTGTGGACAATGAGTAAGAGTCACAGGGGCAGGAGTTGAGCTAGCAGGAGGGACGATGAGACTAACAAGCATTCTAGGCGGAATAAACACAGTGTGACAAGGTCCTGAGGTAGGGCTGAGTTTGGATTTTTAAAGCCCTGAAAAATGTCCAGTTTGATTTAGAAAGACTGTGGCATCAGGCAAAATAGATGAAAGAGAAAGAGGCTGAAACATGAAAGACCTATAGGCTGTGCTAGTGAGCATGCGTGTTGCACTTTCAGATTTTGATTGGGGTTCTTAAAGCAGAGCGCAATGAAGGTTGAATTGACTTCCCTCACTACTGTGGAAAATGGAAGGGGTGGAGTGAAAAGTGGAAATCCAAGAAAAGAAGGATAAAGGTTTTGACTAGAGCGGTAGCTTTGAAGATAAAGAAAGGTGGATCTGCAAACAGTCTTCCTGCCTCAAATCTCTTGTCCTTTCTGTCCATTTGAATATTTCTATCAAAACTATTCTTACCCAAACTAAAATTTGGTTAATTATGGTAATATTCTAAAACCTATAGTTACTTTTCCATTGCATAAACAACTGAGGTCCCTAGGGATGATGTTCAAGAGCACACACAATGAATTTTTAACCTTCCTTTCCCACCCAAACAACTTACTATATCCTTCCAGTCTGGTGACAAAGATCTGCTCCCCATTTACTTTGCTCATGCATCAAGCCCTCACCTCTATGTAGATGCTATTTGGTTTGTACAGAATTCCCTCTGAGCATCTACATTTCTCTCCAAAACTGTGTGATAATAGAATGATCATACATCTCTGTTTTCACTAGATGGATTCTGGTATCCGAGTGTCATGGTGGAATTTTTCATAGACTTGTTTTTCAAAAAAAGTCTTAGCTTGTAAGATAAATTATATGGTCCACTTATTCAATGGATATTTATTACTTTTTCCTGCCCAATTTTTTGTTCTCTTCTTGTGACAAAAGTTCTGTGATACCTTCAGTCCATATATTTGGAATCGTATTGCCTCCACTTCATAACTTCTTCAGGGCATTGTCCTTCAGGAATCAGTCTCTTTGGCTACTATGTTTTATAAAGGGTTGGGCATGTGACTTAACTGAAATCAATGACTGTCAAAGACAGGACCTTTGTCAATGTTATTAGGGCAAGAGAATAATCTTTCCATTAAGTTATTAATATATAAACCTGTTGACCTGGTCAATTTCACAAATATTATCTTGACCCAGTTTAATTCATGGCCAAAACCTTTCAATTCCCTTTCATGGACAATTTACTGAGCTCCCATTTCAACTACCTCCTTTGATAGGTTTAGCCATACTGAGTTTTAATACACACCAACTTCTAGGGGTCCCCAAATATCTAAATCACAAGAAAGCACTCTTATTCTTTGGGTTAGAAAATTATTCAAAATATCCAGTCCCCAAGAGATTGCAAAATGTAGCTAACCCTCCCCCATTTTTTATACACAATCCACCTCCAACAGTCCCAGCTTGCTGTTATCCTGTTTCTGGGTACAATCTCCTGTGCAGCTCTTTTATTATTTGGAACTGCAGGAAACAGAGCTCTGCTTTTCATGTTCTGCCATCCTTATGACCTATAATCATACCTGATATCACAGAATTTTGAAACATCCAACAAAACCCCCTGGAATTCTAAGATATGTGAGTCAATAAAACAAATTTTTGCCTAATACTTTTTGCTGTTTGGCTCATGTTGCATTTTTGTCTTCTGCAACCAAAACAATCTGACTAGCACCTTTATTCTTCATCTTAAATTTATAGGAAGGTTTTCTTAAATACTCTTCTAGAGCCAATTGACATGATGTACACCATTTGGGTCTTGTGCTTTTCAGAAACTCCATTATATTGTCAGTACAGTTTTCATGCTTTACCTTGATGACAAACACTTTGTGTAATACTTTTTCATAATATTTGATGTAGTGCCTAATGCAGAGCTCACAGTTATTCAATAAATATGTGCTAGGTTTGTATTTGACAGACAGACAACATAGTATTGTGGAGACAAAGGGCAAACCACAACTCCAGAGACTTTGTTTCTACTATTGTCTCTTTTTCTTAACCAGCTGAGTAATGTTGAGTGATTCCTGGACAATCACATGTCAGTTTCCTCCTTTGGAAATTAAAGCATTTGACCTACTAATAACCTTTAAATTTCTTCCAGCTCTAATATTCTAAGACTGTTTGATTCAATCCAGTGTATAATTTCACAGCAAATATTGCCCTTTACCATCTGATTACTTATCAGCATAGTGTAATGAGGGCAAAGCCCAAAAGATATTTTGCTTGGCATTACTTTAAAAAGCTAGTCTACGTAGCTCATATTTATGCATAGGTTGCCATTTGTAAAAGTTTCATTTGTAAAAGTTTAAATTGCTTGATGAAGGAGAAGACTCTGGCTCATTGACAGCAATCTACATAAGAAAAGTGTAGTTATTTACTCACTGCAGAATGGAATAGCAATATTGAGTGGGTAGGATTTATGCTAGTCACCAATATGCAAAATAGCCATAGAAATTAACTCTTGGTTCCTAAAATTCTACAGATCACCTGAGGCAAATGGACCAATAAAGGAATGCCAGTATATAGAACTAACTTAAAGAAATTTGTAGCTCTAAAATATCTGCAAAAATATATCACCAGCATTCATTTTGTTTTGGATAAAGTAGACAGGCCAGGCAGTGTTTAAAATAATATTTTGGTCAGGAAGAGTGGGTATCTTGGTTCATGACCTCACAGCCAAAGCTATTATTATTACTAGACAAAGTTTGTCTTTCCTAGACAATCTATGTTTACTTTTTCTTTTGTAGCATTTCTCTATGCAAAAGTAACAATTTTAAACACTCCAAGAAAAGTTGTGTATAGGTCTAAAACCCCTTTCCTGCAATTAAAAAAAGAATAAATCTTTTAAAAATTGGAACATACAGATAAATCTTGTAGCGAAACCTATCCCAGACCAATGTGGGGCTGGTTAGACTTTTTTATCCAACTTCATATGAATATTTATGTCTTTTTGTTGAAACATATATTTTGGTTGATGATAAGGGTGCTGACCATTGGGTAACATACACACATAAAACAATTTATATGTATATATATTTATATTTAATGTATATAATGTATCTATAATACATATATACATATAAAAACATCTAAATTTGTACCACATTGACTTTCTAAAGGCTAAAACTAGGAACAGCAACTATAGTCTTTTGCCTAAGTTTGGTCCTCTGCCTCTTTTTGAAAATAAAGTTCCACTGAAACTCAGTATTTCTGTTTATTTTTGTGTTGTCTATAGCTGCTTTTGTGCTACAAGGGAGAGTTGAATAGTTGCATCAGAGAACAGGTGTCCTACTATTTGACCCTCTATGGCTTTAGACCTTCTGGAAGTTCTTTTGCTGAACCTTGGTCTAATGCATTCTAAACTCCAAGATGCATTTGTTTGTGAAGACTTCTGTTAAAGGATTCTGAAAGTGTCTTTCTCTAACCCCATGTTAGCATTCTTGGTACGAATATTATCTATTGGCAGAGGAAAAAAAAATGAGGTCCTGTATTTGAAGTAGTTCCAGCCTGTGAGTCCTGTCTTTTAACCATGTGTCATTGACCTCTATCTGATTCCAGAAGACAGATGAGAGAATACAAAAATTATTGCTGTGACAATGAGGGTATACCCAGTGCTAATTGTACTTAAACCAAACAACACTGATAGTTTCTTTGTTTGGTTCAGAATAATCACTTCTTTTGAAATGGAAAACTATCAGTCTATCCCTTCACCCTAAGTCCTTTTGTCAGACTGTAAGTCTACACAATTGCCAATCAACCAGGAACCAGTATGGAAGTCAAAATGTTTGTTGGACTCAGGCAGTAATGGGAATCCAGGAGGCAGGCCGTTGCCATATTAAACTTGGTTTGCCAGGCAGGCATGGGAGACAATGGGAGTTGCCAAAAATAGAGAGACGGCCTTTGTGGTCTTTATCTTTTAAAAAAGAGCTTTCCAACTTTTCCTTGAACTGAGAACTAAGGACATTTACTTGAATAAAAAGGCAGGGTAGACATTTATGTATAGCTTTATAGTAAGTCTTTAAAAAGGGCTTATAAAAGATTCTAACTGGTATTTATCAACCACACTTAGAAGCTAAAATGACTTAAAGTATTGTATTTGATGAGGAGGAGAAAAAATAGGAAGTTTTTCTTGTCCAATTCTCTCAACTGTGTTTTTTTTTAATTTCTGTAACTACATCTAGGTGATACAGGCCTGGGTGATGAATAATTATGAATCCTTAGGTCAATTACAAATAGTACCTTTTCTCACATCCTTTGCACTATTGGAAATGATTTTCTTACGTTGCCAGTAGAAAAGTAGAAACTACTACTAAAGAGCTTGGGTTAGTGCTCTTAAGTGCAGGGCAATAGAATGGCCAATGGATGAATATTACTTCAAAATACTGGCCAACATCTCTGTTTAATTGCATTTTACTGTGTTGCTTTAGGATATCAGGAAATCATTGTTGCCAGTGCATGCATCTGACTGAGCTTTATTCTCCCCCTATTTATTGCAGCATTGCCTTGATACTAAAGAATTTCATAGCAGAGATCAAGATCTACTTTCAGATGGCATGTTCATAAGCAGAAGAAATGTTCTCAGCACTAATTGCCCTTTTGTTTTTAATTGACCAGTTAATTCACTATATCAGATAAATTAAAAATACCAAATTCTCTGTCTTCAGGTAGCTCCATTGTTTTATTTCAATGTGATAAAAAATCCATGACCAGAAGGAAGAGAAAATTCTTAATAATTTTTACAGCAGATTTGCAACATCAGCATTCACAGTATTCTTTACTATCAAACTACATCAGTAATAAATTAAAAAGCAAACTATTTATGATCTTAAAATATCGGGTTTAGATTAGTAAACTCCACTGCCATTAAGTCAGACAAAGTAACAAGATAAATTGTGCCATCATATTCTTTGTTTTCAGAATATATTTCTATCATTTGTGATAATTGTTATGCCAACCTCTCAAAATAGGCAGTCATAATAGATGACAGAAAAATATTACACAGCATGTTTAATGTCATCATAGAGGAAACATTATTTTCTTTCTTAAAGGAGGCACGATTACATGTTAAGTTGCTAACAGCATGAAATAAATGCAAATATGTTTGTTATGGAAACAGAATCATTTATATAATTTTGTTTTTTATCTGAGACATCAAGTTGTAGAACTTAACTCAGCCACCAATACAGTCTCTCTTATATGTATTTTGCCTGAGGCCATGGAGTCTTGACGAAAGAGACCAGTGTACAGAAATTGGTTTTGAGAATGCCTAAAAATCATACTTTCTATGAATTTCAAAATTGAAAGAAACTATATAGATAATATAGGTCAGCCTTTTACTTTCATAGTAGAGAAAACTGAGGACTAGAGAAGATAAATAATTATTGTAATTTGGTTCATGACCTGAAAAGAACACCTTGGAGTTGGAGGGCAGATCTCTGACTGAAGATGCTCCCAACTACATCATCCTCTCCATCTGCATGCGGGACACATCACCCAAGAGCGGCTCCTGCCTCTGCATATGCCTACTTCTCTATCTGTAACATATGGGTATGCAGGTATCATATCTTATAGAAACACTCCCCATGTCTATATTAATCAGAATAGGAGAATGTGGGTGAGTGATACTACTATAGTTTGGAGTATCTATAATGTTGATTTTTCCACTCCTAAAAAGAGTAACAAGAAATACTTGTTAATGAAGCAAAGCTAAGTTTCCTAAACTATAGTTATGGTGAATACAACTTCACATAGTTCTAGCACCTTCTCAGAAGAAACAATGGGCGATTTGTATAGCGTTTTATGACCCAAACTAGGTGATATTAAAATTATCCATGCAAGGTAAAGAACTGATTAAAATAGGGTAGAGATTATGGCATAATAGCTTGAGCTTGGTGGACACAGGAGGTAAGGCTCTTGATACAGATCCCGATGTTGATCTTGAAAAGTAAGCTTTGTCCACCAGAAACAAGTATTTCCTGAAGCAGGAAGAAAATTATTTTTGCTTTCTGTGGTGTCTAGCAGAGGGAGAGGAAACTATCTAGGTTCAGTTGCAGTAATGAGATGCACAGTAGAATGTACAGAGTTCCTTGCTAACCATGAAAGCAGCAGTGGGGGAATTTTTTTCTGTAAAGGATTGGATAGTAAGTATTTCCAGCTTGGCGTATTGCTTGGTTTCTGTTTCTACTACAAAACTGCTGTTCTAGTGCAAAAGCAACTACAGACAAGATATTAACAAATAGCCATGGCTGTGTTCTAATCAAACTTCACTTACAAAGCACTCATGAAGGATGATTAACCCATGAGCATAGTTTGCCAACATGTGGGCTAAAAGTTGGCCTCGAGAAGGATCTAGAGTTAAGTTTTCATTCCAAGTTTATTGAATATTTTATTAACCTCTGGATTGATGGAATGCTAGGAAGGTAAGTATATCAGACAACAAAAATTAGTCTTACCTGGATTGAAAAGAATGGAGCAGATGCATATATGCAAATATACATATTATGTGTTTTATATATATATATATAATGAAATACACGTATTTAAGTAAAACAGGAGGTAACAGATTTTTTCCTTTCTGTTTTTTGCTTCTTCATATATTCCAATTTTTAAAAATGAAACAAAACTAGAATATTTATAGGATGGTACTAGTAAAACAAGTATGTGTTCATTTTTTTTTTAATTTTTGTATTTGGGGAAATATAAATAGACTTATCTGAAGAGCAGGATTAGGGCAGTAGAGAACAAAAAAAGTATGTGTTTAAGAAGGGGTAGTCACACAGCAGGAAATATTTCTTTTCCTTTGGTTTTTCTATAGTTGTCAAATTAAAGATAAATAAAACCAAACAGATCAGTATAGGTGAAAACAGTAAATACATCTAATAAATGGTATTTAATAATAATATGTACCAAGTCTGTAACATAGGTTTAAAATTTTTTGCCTTTTAAAATTTATTCAGAAGAGGAGTGGGGTGGGAAAAAGAGTGTTTTTTTCCAATTCTTTTTGGTTTTTTTAGCAGAAAGCAAAATTGAAGTTAGATCAATATTCAACATTTGCTTATCTTTTGACATACAGTAATTGGCAAAAGCTTATTAATGCAACATAAATTACCTGTAACTCAGGTTGCATTAACCAAAGAATGTTGGCCAAAACAAGGGAAGCACTATTTTCATCCTTACTTGCACTTGTTTAACCATATGGAAGGATTATGTTCTCTTTTGATCTTCATGGTTTAAGAGGAACTTTGACAAATTGATCCTCTCCTGAGGAGCAGGGCAAAGATGATGAAGTGACTGGGAGCCATGACTTATGAGGGTCAGTGCGAAGAAATGAGTATGTTTAGCCTGGGGAAGAGAGGATTTAGCAGGCAGAGGAGAGCCATCTTCAAATATTTGAAGGGCTGTCTTGTGGAAGAAGGATTAAACTTATTATTTGTCTCCGGAGAGCAGAACTGGAACCAAAGGGTAGACATTTCAGGGCAGCAAATTTCAGCTTAATATCAGCCCTGAGCATTTTAACAAGTAGAATTGTTTAGCCAGTGGTTAAGTGCACTGGCTTTGAAACCCAGTCTGGAACTCCATTCTCAACATCTACAGATACTTAATAGCTTTGTGACTTTTGAGAAGGTAAAGTAGATTTTCTGAACCTTGGTTATGTGATAATTACAATGGAAAAAGTAGTATTGAATTATCAAAAGAGAATTCAATGAGATTATGCATACAAAGAGTAAAAGTGGAATTCTTTTTCCATGACACACTTAGTTCTCTATGACGAGAAGTAGCTAGGTGGCACATTTCCTTGTATATTATAGAGAATATTTCTGATCAAGTAGAAAGTTCAACCAGATGGCCTTGTAAGCCCTTCTACACTTGTAGTTTTTATGTCTATGTAAGAACAGGATGCTGAAAGTCCTCTAAGCCAGGAGTCATTAACTGGTGGTCCAAAAGTTAGATTTATCCAGAAGAGTGTTTGGAAATCACCAAATTTTTTGAACAAAACAACAATCAAGACACGAACTACCAGAACCTCTGGGATACTGCAAAGGCAGTCCTAAGAGAAAAATTTATAGCACTGCAAGCCTTCCTCAAGAAAACGGAAAGAGAGGAAGTTAATAACCTAATGGAACATCTCAAGCAACTGGAGAAAGAAGAACACTTCAACCCAAAACCCAG
>CAUYPK010073248.1:0-31713 GCA_963574355.1 Loris lydekkerianus | reverse complement strand
AGTAGGGCATTGTTACCCTTGGCTCCAGGAACTTGGTTCCAGACACTAAAAACATCACACCTGTTATCAGAAAAACCCCACCCTAAACTCACCCGCAGGCCTATTCTCCTCTGCCTGTATTTATATGGCTGTTGAAAAATAAAGCCAGGGGGAGTTTGATCAGAATCCTGTCTTGCTCCCCGTTCTTCGTGTCTCTTGTTCCCTTCCTTCACTATCTCAGCTCCATATCCTAGATCCCTGCTGAACTAGTCCCGCAGGTCGGGGCAACGCTAGATGTGTCACTTGACTCCAAACTCTTGCTTCCATTTTCTTTGGGTGTGTACAAGTGTCTCTGAGACCTGGAAATATTTTCCAATTCGTAGACTGAGGCAACGTGGCTATGGTCACCAGATGGCCAAGTGGAGTACTTTGAAGGTAAGAATAGTGATATTCAGGAAGAGGTCAATAGCGCTGTTTCTAGGATGAATTTGCAAACTTAATGGTCCAACCTTGTTTAGGGACCTTTGCCAGTCATTTTCTCTCTTTCTCTCTTGTTCTTTTTCACTGTCTCTAAATTTCCACCTCTGCCTGTCTGCCTTCTTCAAGTCTGAGCCAGCACAGATTCCTCTTTCTCACCCCTCCTGCAGTCCCTTCATTCCTATGGGGTTTTCCAAGCCCAGGCCTTGTACAGGTCAGATGATCTGGGCCTGGGGACCTTCTAAGCCACAAATACAGGCTCTGATATGACCGAGTGCCTGTCTCGGTGACAGAATCCATCACAGGCTGAGGCTGGGTACAAACCCCCAGATTCCTGACATGAAAAAGATGTCAGGAATCTGAAAAAAATATATGTTTTGGTTGGAGCCCCACCTTAACCCTTCACGAGCTATCTTAGCTGAAAGTCTTTTTGTTTTGTTTTGTTTTGTGTGCAGATTATCTGAGAACTGCTTGGCACTTGGGAATTTTCCACTGGCACGAGCTGAGCCTACCAGTGCCAGGAAAGAAGAGAAGAAAGTCAGACAAAATAGGCCCTGCTCTCCTGCCAGTCTCAATTTGGGAGACTTTTTCCATCCTTGAGGCCATTTGTGAGAAATCAAGCTCTGAGGCCTTCTAGGGAAAATCTCTGGGCTTTTGATTCTTCCGCCTGGAAATTCTCTGCATTTAAATATTAAGTGGTGCCATGAGAAGGATGTGGGCCAGTGAGGCCAAGACCATTGTGAGCACTTGTTTTTTCTCCTTTGTCTTAGGGGGAGGCAGTGTGAAAAAGCTTACAGTGTGAAAAAGCTTTATCAAACTGTGGCTTTGCTACTTACGGTGTGGCTTGGAGAAATTGTGTCATCTCCCAAGCCTCAGTTTCCTGCTCTGTAAAAGAGCTAATGAGTCTTACTTCACTGAGTCACTGAGTTACTGAGCGTGGCTGTGGCTTCCATGTGAGTTCCATGGTCTTCTTCTTTCTGGTCTTTGTGTGTGAGTGTGTGTATGTGCGTGCGTGCGTGTGTGTGTGTGTGTGTGTGTGTGTGTGTGTGTGTGTGAGTCTTTTATGAATGAGGGGCTTGGTGGAGACAGTTTTCCTGCAGGGGCTGCGGAGGTTCCACTACCTAATCACCTACTCAGCAAAGGGCCTTTCTGGTGTCAATCAAAAGAAGCTCGGATGCTGAATCTTGAAGGGTGGGCACTGGGATGGTGGGAGAGGCGTCTCCTTCACTTCTCTGGATCAGGGTTCATCAAGGTGGGTGTGTCTGGCAGCGTGGCATTCCTGGTAATAGGTGCTGAGATGATGAATGGCGTAGCCTGCTGAGATATCATTTTACATTCCTCTCCATATTTAATTCCCTTATGAAATCTTTTGGCCTTTAGGGAAGAAAAACAATCCTTTTTTTTTTTTTTTTTTTTTTTTGAGATAGGATCTTGCTCTGTAACCCAAGCTAGAGTGCAGTTATAGTATTACAGCTCACAGCAGCCTCCAACTCCTGGGCTGAAGCGATCCTCCAGCCTCAGCCTTCTGAGTAGTAGGGACTACAGGTCCCCACTACCACTCCCAGCTAATTTTTCTGTTTTTTGTAGAGATGGGGTCATACTCTTGCTCAGGCTGGTCTTGAACTAGCTCAAGTAATTCTCCTGCCTCAGCCTCTTAGAGTGCTAAGATTACAGGTATGAGCCACTGCACCCAACAAAAACCTGATAGAAGTTTTGGTTTATATCTCATCTGTGCTACAGGATGTGAAAGGGAAGAATCTCTGTAAAGAGAGTAAAAATGTGCGGAAGTCCTGAGCAGACTAATAATTTACCCTTCAAACCAATGTTCTCTAAATGCTTACTTGCTATTCATGCTGGGAGAGGGGCAGGCCTAAGGAAATGGGATCCCTGGTGGCTGCCTCAAGTTCTTCATCACTGTCAAAGCAATTCTACTCTGTTACAGTTTGGCCACGGCTGGGTTTGAACCCACCACCCTCAGTATACAGGGCCGGCACCCTACCCACTGAGCCACAGGCGCCACCCAAAGCAATTTTACTCTGGCTCAAACTTGCGGCATTTACAGAGTAAAACACAAATTCTGCAATTAATTGAACCTAATCTCCATATTAGATTAGATCAACCATCTGTTCATCATCAAGCATGATTTGTGGGGTCTTCTTTTTCAATCTGCAGGGCCCTCCACAGAATCCTTTCCAGTCATATTGCCCTTCAGAGAAGTTTTGCTGGGTATAATTCCCTTCATTGCCTTGTTCCAAGGGTGATTTGGCCCTTCTCAGGGCTGGTTTTAGGGAAGTGCTCAGCTGTTGGCCCTTAATCTACCTTTGCAAGAGTGTCTAAGGAGATCACTACTCCACCTAACCTCCCCCAGACCAGAGAGGTGGGTCATGGTAGCAGTAGCCAGAAGCGTGGGGACGTTGAAGTAGAGAGAATTGGGAGTGTTAGGGCCCCACTTCTTCCTTTGAACAAAATTCTCTGTTGAAAACTTGAAAGTTAAGGGTGTCTTTATATCGGGTAAAGTGGCAGTTTCTTAGAGTTTTAACATATAACACAGGCCTGGCACAAGCAGGCATTTCACAGAGGCAATGTGACGCAGTCTATTAGGGTGGGATTTAGAACCAAGCCTTCTGGTTTCAAATACTATCACTTCCAGCTGTGTGACTGTGGGAATGTTATAGGGATTATACTAGCACTTACTTTATTTGGTTGTTGTGAGGATTAAATGAGATAACACTTTTAAAACACTAGCACTGATGTGGCATAGTGTGGTAGGCAGAATAATGGCCCCCCAAATCTCCATATCCTAATCCCCAGAACCTGGGGCTGCATGAGGCTCATGGCCGTGGGGAAAGAGGGAAGGCAGGTGTAATTCAGTTTTCCCATCAGTTGTCCTTGAGATGGGGCGATTATCCTCCATCATCTTGGTGCCCTTATGTAATCAATAGGGTCCAGATAACTGGAAGAGGGAGGCAGAAGAGAGACACCTAGGTAGATGATGACTCAAGAAGTCTTAAGATAGAAGTTTATGGTTTTAAAAATGGAGGAGGGAGCCATGAGCCAAGAAATGCTGGTGGGCTCTAGAAACTGGAAAAGGCAATGAAAATATCTAGAAGGGAGCATAGCAGCTCTGTGGGCACCTTCACTTCAGACTCATGCTGGACTTGTGACCTACAGAAGAAACTTACTTTTCTGTTATTTTTAAGCCACTAAGTTCATAGCAATATATTCCAGGATCAACCAAAAACTATTAAATATATGGTAGGCATCCAAGAAATGTAAACTTTTGATTTTCCCTTTACAACTGTTCAGATGGTTCTTCTTTCACTCCCTAGAGAGCAGAAATCATGACTTTATTTCCAATGACCAGAGTTATGCCAGGCACGTAGTAGGTGCTCTAGGAGAGATCAATCAACAACCTAAGATGAGAGTCTTGGTAAACCAGCATTGGTTGTGTTTCAGAGTGAGAGGCTGAACGATACCCCCCACAGATGTGCATGTCCTAATGCCTAGACTTTGTGAATATGTCCCCTTGCACACAAAGCGTTTTGCGATTAAGTTAATCACATATGAGATAGGGTGATTGTTAATTTCAAATGTCGCCTGACTCTTTTAAGAGATTCCCAGATAGCTGGTGAACCATTTCTGGGTGTGTCTGTGAGGGTGTTTCTGGCAGAGATTAGCATTAAATCAGTAGACCAGTGTGGGCAAGTGTCATCCAATCCTTGAGGGGCTGAATGGAACAAAACTCACTTTCTCTTCTTAAGCTAGACCATTCACCTTCTTCTGCCCTTGGACTTCAGAGCTCCTTATTCCTGAGCCTTTGGAATCCCAGACTTACTGGAAGTTTCATCATCAGCTTCCTTGGAGGGGGTGGTCCTGAAGGCATAAGACCCAAAGCCAATTCCCACAATAACCCCATGATATATCTCTATATTTCCTTCTGGAGAACTCTGGACAAATAGTATAAGTTTTTTCTTGCTGTGCAGCAGTATTATCCCAAATTTAGCATCTTAAAAGAATACATGTTAACTAACCTGGATCTGGGCTAGTTGAAGAAAGTCATAGTGTTTTTATAAAAAGGCAACAGAAGAATCAGAATTAGAAATGGTGGGATGATGGCAGCAGAGGGTAGAAGGTGCTTCCCTGCTGGCTCTGAAGGGAGAGGAGTGCAGGCCACCTCCAGAAGCTGCAAGAGACAAGAAAATGCCTCCTCCGCAGCCCTGCTGACGCCTCTCAGCTGACAGGCCCTGGGGTGGCCCCTGTGAGCTGACGTTCATACTCTCATGTGATCCCCAGTGAGACTGATTTCAGAATTCTGACTTGCAGAACTGCAAGTGAACAAACGTGTGTTGTTTTAAACACTAACATTGTGGTACTCAGTTATAACATCAGTAGGAAACTAGCACAGCTGGGCAGGTAGAGAGCTCCCTGCTGAGCACATGTCTGAAAGCCGAGCATGCTGCCCGTTCAGAGAGGGACTAAGATTGTATTAGTTGTCTGTGACTGTGTCACAATGTCACCACAAACCTAGAAGCTTAAACAAACTCATATTTGTTACCTTCTAATTTCTGTGTGTCAAGGGTCTGGGCATAGCATGGCTGGGCCCTCTGCTCTGGGACCTCACAAAGCTGCACTCAGGTGTGGGCGGGGGCTGCAGCCTCATCTAAGGTTCAACTGGGGAGCCAGTCTGCTTCATGCTTACAGGTTTTGGCCATGACTTGCAGGCTGATGGAGGCTGGAGCTGCCCTCCATCTGCTACCATATGGCCCTCTCAATGGACAGCTTACAACATGCATCTTGCTTTTTCACACCCAGCGAGGCAAAGGTTACAATCTTTTCATGGACGTCCTGTCACAAATCATAGGCCCTGCCCATACACAAGGGGAGGGGATCCAGGGTCTGTCCGCCATGACCACCCAGAGACAGTAAGAGGTGGAAGCAGGAATTCTGTGGCCCCAGGGTGGCCATGTAATATGGAGATCAAGAATGTTGTGCTTTGGGTCACATTCCAACTATGGCACTTCCTGCCCTTGGGAAAGTTACTTAGCATTCTGAGCTCAGTTTCTTCATTTGTAAAATGGGTACCAGCCTTCTAGGACTGTCCTGAATGCTAACGATTCAGCCCTTCGGAGGCCTCGGTCACTGCCATTCACGTTCACTGTGTTCCCATCAAGTCCCCCGGTTTGTTTTGCACCAAGTCGTAGATCCCAGGAAGCAGTTTGGTTTGCAGCAGAGGAGGGTCCTGTCTCCTGGGATCCATCCTTCCTGTTTCCTTTCGATCACAAAATCCCTCAGTTTTATATGGGGACATGGGCATCTAGCTAAAACCACTTTTCCTGATTTCCCTTGCAGCAAGAATTTGGTTGAGGTAGTGTGAGCAGAGCCTGTAAAAGGACTCCTCCCCCCAGTCCATCCTCCACCAGCAGGAATATGATGGCAGCACGCTCTGACACCGGTCATGGTGACAGCAGAGAACAAGAGGAAGGTGCCCTGCTTCCCATTTACCCAGACTCTGCGGCAGTGAAAAATAAACTGCTTTCTTTTGAAATCACAGTATTTGAGGTCGCTCGCTGAAACAGCTTCATCTGGATTTTATTTAATAGCCGGTGCTTCACTGGCTTGAGCCGTGAAGACCATCACTTGAGCAGGATGAAGGGATGGATGGATGTGTGGGTCCAGCCTGAGCCTGCGTTTCCAGAAAGCAGAGCTGGAGACACGGGAGACTTGGGCTCCTGTGTGAGGACTTTCCTGGGAAGCGTGGTCCCAGATGCAGGTATGGGGGCAGCACGTAGGTTGGCTGGACAGGTGCACTGCCCCAACACGTGACTGCTTACCTGATCTCCACGAGGATCATCTCAGAGCAAGAGAGCACAGCAGTTTTCCAACAAAGGTTAGTGCATTTGCTATTAATCCCTCGCATTTCTGGGCAGTGCCTGTGCCTACACAGAGGCTTCCTGCGGCGACCTGAGCCCGTCTGCACATGGCTGTCACAGCCAGGGCTGGGATCAGAGACAGATGCTGCCATAAAGGTATGAGGTATAAGCTGGCGATACAGCAGGCCCTAAGGGGCCATCAGAGACAGTAGCCAAGCCACAAATGCCTTCCTCCCTCTCCTGAAATAAAGGTGCCTGCGAAGCTGACAGCAGAGCTGCCCTCCCTCTGAAGGCTCTAGGGGAGGGTCCTTCCTGCCTCTTCCCACTCCTGGTGGCTGCAGGTGTCCCTTGGCTTGTGGCCTCACTGATGTTTCTGCCTCCACTCTCACGTGGCCCCCTCTGCCTCTGTGCCTCTGTGTGCATCTTTTCCTTTCTGTCTCTTACGAGGACTTGTCATTGCCTTTAGGGCCCACCCCAATTCAGCATCTTCTCACCTTGAGGTGCTTTCCTTAATTACATCCGCAAAACCCTTTATTCCAAATAAGTTCACATTCCAAGGTTCGGGGTAGACACATCTCTTGGAGACCACCAATCAACCCATTACATCTACATTTTGAAAATTCGTTTGGACACTTTCTGTTTTAAGGGTCTGAAACCCAACACCAACTGGCTTACCTGCAACAGGGGCTGGCCTGAGGCTGGGGAGGACAGTGTAGAGCTGACCTCACTCATGATTAGGCAAAGCCCTTCCCTCTGCTTCGCTCTGCTGCCTTCTTCTGTGCCCTGGCCCTTTCCTTTCCCTATGTTGATGAGCCTGCCCTGAGTAGGAGGGAAGAGCAAAGTTCAAGGCCACTCCCAGCTCTGGCTGACCCAAGCAGAAAGGAAAGCCGGAGATTTTCCCCCGAGATGACCCTATATGATGACAGCTCAGGCAAGGACTCTGATTGGCTCAGCTTGTAGTCAACAGGATGGAGACTAGGATTCAAGTTCATGGACACCTCTGGAGCAGGGCAAAGACAGTCTATGAGGAAAGAGGCTGCTGCTTCTGGCAGGATGAGCCTTCGGGGATGCTGGAGAGTAGCACCACCCACACTCACCCGCTTAGTGCTCAAGGTCCCACCTCTCATCTCCTGACACTCAGCCACACCAAACAGCACGCTTGTCCCCAGGTCCTTCACTCTGTCCCACCCTGTGCTTGGCGCATGCACCAGCCTCGGCTGAGCGGGTCAGTCCCTGGTGCTCTCCTGACCTGCCTGTGTCCAGCCATCCTCAGGTTAATACCTTGTGTCCTAATGATCCATGTGTCTCCCTCATTAAGCCCAGCACCGGAGTTCAGGGCATGTATGCCGATGAAGAAATGAGTGAATGGAAGAAATCTTGGGCAAGCTGGGGAAAGAAAGGTGGCAGGAGGTACGTAGGGGCAGCTCGGGGCAGGGGCTGTATTAGTTTTCTGTGGCCAGTCTATCAAATTTCCCCCAACTGGTGACTTAAGACATTATGAATTTAGCCTCTTACAGTTCCAGAGGCCAGAAGCCTGAAATTGAGGTGCTGCAGGGCTCACTCCTTTCAGAATCCTGGGGGAAGAGCCATCCCATGCCTGGGCTCAGCTTCGGAGGATGTGCTCAGTCCTTGCCACTGCTTGGCTTGTGGACTCATCACTCCGCTCTCTTCCTCCATCACCATGTGTCCTTCCTGTCTCAGTGTGTGCTTTCATGTGGCCGCCTGACAAGGACACCAGTCATTGGATTTAGGGCCTGCTCCAATCCAGTATGACTCAAGCGATTACATCTACCAAGACCCTAGTGCCGAATAAGTTAACTTTCTGAGGCTCCAGGTGGACATGAATTGTGGACAAATATAGTCTAGAGGGCTCTGCCCACTGCTCAGGAGATCATCTGCTGAGACCTGACCACTCTCCTCCCTTCCTCCTGCTTTCTGTGCCAATCTTCCAAACAAATTACCTGTCCACAAACCCTGTCTGAATCTGTGCTTTGGGGGACGTAAAACTAAGTGGTAGAACATACACCAACTTTAGATCTGTCTTTAATATTAGCTGGTGGGGCCATAAAATTAAGTAGTAGAACATACATCACCTTGTTCCCCACCCAACCCCTAAATTACCATCCAAAAGTCACAGACTAGAGACTTCATGAATTACAGTTAACATTGACTGAAGATTCAATGTTCTGGGAACTGTTCTAAGCAATTTAAATGCATTGGTAATACTTACATCAAAGGGACAAGAGTTATTATTGTCCCCACTCCACAGAGAAGATAGTAAGCCCCTTATAGATTGCATCATTTTCCCAAGGTCCCACAGCTGAGGAGTGACAGCACCAGGTTTGAATCCAAGCCATTCACCTCCAGTGCCCAAGCACCTATGCCCTGAGTCTCCAGGGATCATAGTGGACACCTGATTCATGATGTCCTGGAGCCACATAACCCCTTGACCAAGCCGATGTCACGGCTGAAGACCAGATTCTTGCAGATGTCCACAACAAACAAGCAAAGATCAAAGAGGGGTCATTTCCTCTTCATCCTTTTTCTTTCTTTCTTTTTTTTTAGTTAAAAAAGCATTTATTTATTGAATTGAAAAATGATACTTATATGTATTATGGAGTCCAATGTGATGTTTCAATTCATGCATACATCATAGAAAGATTAAATCAAGCTAATTAACATATTCAACATCTTAGCTATGTCTTTTTTTGAGAATGAGTCTCACTCTGTCACCATGGGTACAGTACTGTGGCATCATAGCTCAAAACAAACTCAGGCTCTTGGGCTTGAGCAATCCCCATGCCTCAGCCTCCTGAGTAGCTGGGACTATAGGCATGTACTACTGTGCCAAGCTACTGTTTCTATTTTTAGTAGCGATAGGGTCTTGATCTTGCTCAAGCTGGTCTCAAACTCCTGAGCTCAAGCAATCCACCTGCCTTAGCCTCCTAGAGTGCTGGGATTACAGGAGTAAGCCACCATGCCCAGTGCTATCTATCTTTTCTTTTTTTTTTTTTTTAATGGTGAGAAAGCTTAAAATCTACTCTTTGAGCAATTATTAAATATACATTATCACTAACTATAGTCATTACACTGTTCAATAGGTACTCAAACCACTTCCTCCTGCCTGATGAAAACTTTGTACTTTTTTGAGCAACGTCTCCCATTTCCCCAGCCCATGGTCCCCAGTCTCCAATAAACTCTGTCCTACTTTCCACTTCTGTGAGTTTAACGTTTTTAGAGTTGACAACTAAATGAGATCACAGCATGTTTCTCTCTCTGTGTCTGGCTTAGTTCACTTGCAGAATGTCCTCCAGGTCCGTCTATGTTGTCACAAATGACAGGATTCCCTCCTTTTTAAAGGCCAAATGTGTGATGGATGTGTTACTTAGTTCAATGTAAGCATTTCACATTGTATATCGAAGCAGTACCCTGAACCCCATAAATACATCGATGTACAAAGTTATGATTTAATAAAAAAATAGTTAATTTTAAAAAAGGCCAAATTTTATTCCATCACATGTATCTACATTTTTGTTACCCATTTATCATTTTTTAGACACGTAGTTTGCTTCTGAACCCTGGCTCTTATGAATAGTGCCGCAACAGACATAGGAGTGCACATGTGGCTTCCACAAACTGATCCATTTCTTTTGGATCCATATCCAGCTGGATCTTACAATAATCCCATTTGGGTCTTTTTAGGAACCTCCTATGGTTTCCTGGAATGGCTGTACTAATTTACCTTCCCACCAACAGTATGCAACGTTTTATTTTCCTGCACATCCTTGCCAACACGTACCTTTCGTCTTCTTGGTAATAGCCTTCATGCGTTTTCTTAAAGTAAATGGTGAGTTTGAAAAGATGCTCTTGACTTGATGGGGATCCTTTGTACATAGGGTGGAGCGCAGATACAGAAGACATCTCAAATCCAGGCATTGGCATCCTCCTGCTTGCCCCTCCTTCTCGAGGCTCTAGCTTGCTGTCACTTGCTCTGGCATCTGTTGGACTCTTTTTTGGCTGACCAGGGTGAGGGGTGGAGAGGATGAGGAAGGAGGGGAGAGAGGAAGACTGGCTGGGGTGTGGGGGCTGGGGGACTGAGAAGGGGAGAAGAGAGGAAGAGAGAATGGTGTTTGTCATTGGCTTTGGAGACAGAGATGAGCAAAGAGCGTACCTTATGCTGTTTGTTGATGAAAAGCCATCCCCCTTTTCATCGTTCCTTCAGAATGAGATGTACTTTGGAAGAGGTCAATGCTGCTGGTCAATGGATTAGAGTGAAATTTAGGCTTCTCTTGGGGTTGAAAAGGTCTTGTAGAGATTAAGATGCAACAGGTTACAAAAATCAGAAAGCTCATTGCAAAGTGAGTTATCCTGAAAAGGTGAAAAGTATTAGCTCAATCACTAGAAAGCTCATGGGCAGAGTAGGTTTCAGGGTTGTTCAGCCCAAGACCGAAGCTGGGTTTCTCTGTGATTCCCTTGGTTCTGTTGGTCTCTGGGTGTCACTTGTCTTAAATTATGTCAGGTTCCTGAAGCTGTGTGCTTTCTCCTTAAATCTGAAGGAGAGAAAGGTCTTCTCTCTCTTTAGTCGGCCCCAAGCTTTATCATGATTGGACTAACTCTAGTCACTTGGCCCCCTCTAGCCAGGAAGCGTGGCTGGGATGTGCTGGGAATTCTTCATTTGGTCCAGTCTTTTCTCAAATCATAGGGCCACTGTGCAGCGGGGCTTGGGAAGATGGGCACATGTGGCTGCCTGAGTTCATGTGGTGCCTTTATGTAAGTCAGGAAAAGGTGCCATGTGGAGATACAACTACCTGTTCTTTACTTTGAGGGGATGTCAAAGCATGCCCTATCTAGACCACTCAACCTTTTCTCAAACTACACCTATATGGCAATTCCTGCCCTTTGGAGCTCATGCATATTAAAAGGAATCAGGTCCACTGAACATAAAGTCATCAATATGGAGACCAATATGATATTCTGAGATAATTCCAATTGGTCCAGGTTGCTTCAACCTATGTTGTGACAGAAAGTGGGAGAGTGAATCTAGACAGGGAAAGGCTGTGGATATGTACAATTGCCCACCCATGTGAATGCATGCTGTTTCTGATCCCTTTTCCAAAAGGATATAAAACATAAAGCGTTCTGCACATCACTATGACACACTACATATTAGAAAGTGTTAAATCTGCTCTGCTGCAGTTGGGGTCATTGATCGGCTAAATTTGTGGAAATGCACTGTTGCCTGCTGTGATCCATGCAGGTTTTTACAGGCCAGGCTGGTGAATGAACTGGGGATATGATAGGGACAACCATCTGTTTATTTTTCAAGTCTTTTAGGGTGGTACTGATCTCTCTTTATGTGAAATTGTTTTTGATTTATTATCTCAGCCTAGAACAGGGGCTGTTTCAAAGGCTTTTTCAACTACAAAAGTTACTAACCTGTTTCCCTGAAAATAAGACAGTGTCTTATATTAAGTTTTGCTCCCAAAGATGCACTAGGTCCTATTTTCAGGGGACATCTTATTGTTCCTGTAAGTAGGTCTTATTTTCGGAGGATGTCTTATTTTCAGGGAAACAGGATACTTTACAGGTCAAGGAGCCAGTAAGAGAGTTCTGACAACTTATCTATTTTGATTTTTCTTTGGGGACTGGGGACATGATCAGTAAGTCTGCGGTATGACCTGAGTCCAGCTGCTGTGCCTCTGCCCTACAGGGAGCCACAGTGGCATGTTGGTACTTCTCAGGGTCAACCTGGACTAGGTACCCAACAGTTTTAAAGAGATCTGAGCATTTCTTTTCCTCAGTATATGATTAGCCCCTCCAAAAAGTGTCCATAGGTGTTTTGGGGAAGATCTCAAGGAGCCTTTTTTGTCTGCTCTTCAGTGTTAATCTATGGAACTAAATTCTTGAGCATCTGCTCTTAAATGTGGGCAAGGGATTATGATTTTCCACTAGGTGGCTGGCATCAGATTTCTTGTCATTTTTTTAAAAAAGCTTTTGAATTGATACATAATAGATGTATATATTTTGAGGGTACATGATTCAGTACAGCCACATAATTTATAAAGAGTACATCAGTATAACTGGGATGCCTGTCACCTTAAATATTTGTCTTTCTTTTATCTATAAACATTCAAATTATTATCTTCTAGATATTTTGGAACATGTTATAGTAAACTGTAGTCACCCTACTGAGCTACCAAACACTAGGTCTTATTTATTCTATCACATCGTATATTTGTACTCAGTAATCAACCTCTCTTTATTTCTCTTTCTTCCCTCCCTTTCTGGCCTCTGGTAGCTACTAATCTACTGTCTGTCTTCACAAGACCCACTTTTCAAGCTCCCACACATGAGTGAGAACATGCAATATGTGTCTTTCTGTGTCTGGCTTATCTGGCTTAACATAATAAGCTCCAGCTCCTTCAGTATTGCTGCAAATGACAGGATTTCATTCTTATTAATGGCCGAGTAGTAGTTTGCTGTGAAAAAAGAAAATATTTTCTTTATCTATTCATCCATTGATGGGCACTTGGATTGAGTCCATGTTTTCTCCATTATGAGAAGTGCTACAGTAAACATGAGAGAGCAGATATGTCTTTGATTTATTCATTTTCTTTCTTTTGAATATATACCCAGAAGTGGAATTGCTAGACTGGATCATATGACAGTTATGCTTTTAGTTTCTTGAGGAACCTCCATAAAATTTTGCATAAAGGATGAACTAATTTAGATTCCCACCAACAGTGTACAAGTGTTCCTCTTTCTCCACATCCTTGTCATCATCTATGATTTTCTGTCTTTTTAATAAAAGCCATTTTAACCAGGTCAAGAAGGTACTACATACCTCATTGTGGTTTTGATTTACATTTCTTTGATGATTAGTGGTTTAAGCATTTTTTAATACCTGTTGGCCATTTGTATGTCTTCTTTTGAGAAATGTCTGTGCAGATCTTTTGTCTGTTTTTAAACTGGATTGTTATTATGATTTTTTGATAATTAGTTGCCCTAGCTCCTTACGTACTCGGGTTCTTAACCCATTGTCAGATGGAAAGCTTGCAGATGTCTTCTCCCATTCAGTAAGCTGTCTCTTCACTTGGTTGATTGTTTCCCTTGCTGTGCAGAATCTTTTGTCTGTTTTTGTTTGCATTGCCTGTTCTTTTGAGAACTCAAGCAAAAAAAATCTTTGCCTAGAACAATCTCCTGGAGTGTTTCTCCAATATTTTCTTCTAATAGTTTCATAGTTTCAGGTTTTTTTTTTAAGTTTTTAATCCTTTTTTTTTTTTTTTTTTTTTTTTTTTTTTTGAGAATAAGTCTCACTTTGTCACCCAGGCTAGAGTGCCATAGTGTCATATCTCACAGCAACCTCAAACTCCTGGTCTCAAGTGATCCTCCTGTCTCAGCCTCTTGAGTAACTGGGACTACAGGTGCCTGCTACAATGCCTGGCATAACTGTGATACTAAAAACAGACATACACACGAAAGAAAACTATAGACCAATGTCTCTGATGAACATAGATGCAAAAATCGCCAACAAAATGCTAGCAAACCAAATTCAACAACACGCTAAAAAGATTGTTCACCATGATCAATTGGGATTCATGCCAAGAACGTAAGGATGGTTCAACATATGCAAATCAATAAAAGCAATATATTACATTAACAGAACAAAGAGCAAAAACCATATGATCATTTCAACAGAAGTTGAGAAAGCGTTTAATAAGATTCCAAATCCTTGGCTGGGTGTGGTGGCTCATGCCTATAATTCTAGCACTCTGGGAGGCCAAGGTGGGTGGATTGCTTGAGCTCACAAGTTCAAGATCAACCTGAGCAAAAGCAAGACCCTGTCTCTACTAAGATTAGAAAACTTGAGGCAAGAGGATTGCTTGAGTCCAAGAGTTGGAGGTTACTATGAGCTTTGATGCCACAGCACTATACGCAGGGCAACATCTTGAGACAGGGTCTCAAAAAAAAATAATAATAATAATAATAACAAATAAGATTCTAAATTCCTTTATGATAAAAAACTTTAACAAACTAGGTATGAAAGGAACATACTTATATGACATATCCACAGCTAACATCATATTGATTGGGGAAAAATTGAAAGCCTTTCCTCTAAGATCTGAAACAAGAAAAGAGATGCTCACTTTCTCGACTTTTATTAAACATACTACTGGAAGTCCCGGCCAGAGTGATTAGGCAAGAGAAAGAAATAAAGGACATCCAAATTGGAGAAGAAGTCATGTTAGCCTTGTTTAGAGGAGACTAATCTTATATTTAGAAAAAACTAAAGAGTTCACCAAAAAGCTGTTGGGACTGTTACATTAATTCAGTAAAGTTGCAAAATACAAAACTGACATTCAGAAACCAGTTGCATTTGTGGACACCAGTGGTTCTCAACCTTCCTAATGCTGCAATGTATTTTCATGGTTAAAAAGGAGTCACGACCCACAGGTTAAGAACCGCTGGTATACACCAACAGTAAATAATCTGAAAAATAAATCAAGAAAGCAATTCCATTTACAATAGCTAGGAATTGGAATACAATTCCATTTACAATAGCTAGGAATAGGAATACAAAATACCTAGACATCAATTTAACTGTGAAACACACACATGAGAATAACTACAAAACAGTCATGAAGGAATCGTGGATTGGAAAAATTAATTAATATTGTTCCACAAAACTGCCCAAAGCAATTTACAGATTCAATGCGAGCCCTATCAAAATACTAATGATATTCTTCACAGAATTAGGGGGAAAAAATTTTAAATTTTCTTAAAATTTATATGGAACCACAAAAGACCCTGAGTAGCCAAAACATCCTGAGCAAGAACAAAGCTCAAGGCCTCACACTACTTGATTTCAAAACCCACTACAAAGCTATAATAACCAAATCAGCATGGTAGTGGCACACATTAAAAAAAAAAATGCTTATTCATCCTTGATCTTTTTCAATTATATATTAAGTAGATTAAATTATGCCTTTTCTTGGCTTCCCAGTTATCTTACCTTATGAACACCGTAATCTATTAAACATAGCTGTAGGTATTTGTGAGTTAGGGACCCATGGTTGCCTATTAGGGTAATTATTCTGACAATAAAGACTTCCCCTTTTCCTCTGCTATTTTGGAATCATAATATTCCCACTGCTACTAAGCAGTCCAGTTTACAACCGCGTGTCCCACCCCTCGCCCCACATTGCAGAGGGCAGCCACTGCAGAGCTGGTCAGAGATGCATACATCTCTCTTCCCTGGGCATTTCTATAGCACTGGTAAATGGAGCATCCTTCAAGCCTTCCTGGAGGACACGGTCAGCCAGTGGCTTTCTGGACTGATACATAGACCCATATGTCATTCCTGCTTCTCTTAGTTTTTTCATCCCTTCCTCCAGAATCAGTTTTGGCATCTGTACTTTATATAATTAGGTCTATCACTTTTTATGAACTTCTAAAAAACCCGTCTCCTGGGTCCCTTGCCAAGACACTAAGTCCTGTAACATGGAAGGGAGACCCCCAAGTCCATAAAACCCTCTTTCCAGTTCCTCAACCCAGCAACCTCAGGGCATGCACCCAAGAAGACACCTAACTTCCTGCTGTACACATTAGCCAGTCTGGAAACGTTTGGGGGACATATCCCTTGCATTCCTCAGAAGACTTACTACTTCTTTAATTGGGTCATGCTGAGATTTGAGTTTTATTAGTCTGATGGCTAAAAAGGGAAGTGAGGATGATTCTGAGCAGTACAAGTGTTGCCTTGTAGGGGATCCTCTTCAAGGCAGGTCCCTGCAGAGTCTTCCAGCAAAGGACCACCTCCTCAGACAAGGGGCCTGGCCCAGTCTGTAGGGCCAGAGGGCTCAAGGGAATGGCAAAGCCCTCTTTTCAAATATTTCTGGTCCAAGACTCAAGATTCCAGTCTGTTGCTGTCATTGCCGTGATTTGGGCACAGGACACTCACCTAGGTTGAGAATTCAACCCTCCCTACGGATTTAACACCTTCCAATTAAGTCTTATGCCTGGTCTCTGGTTCAGTTTGACCACCAGCTGCAGAGGTAAATGTCTCCAAAGCTCTGCCAAAGGGATCCTCCAATTCTCACTCTTTGCTTTTAATTAGGGCTTAATCAATCTTAGCCTGTTCTGCCTTCCATTCATCCGTGGTGTTTTCCAGCAGCCACCCAGTCCCACAGACGTTACAGTTGCTCTTTCTTCTGTACCGCTTGTCGGAGTTCAGGCTGCTATAACAAAAACACCACTGACTGGGTGGTTTAAACAATATGAATTTATTTTTCACAGTGGTAGAGGCTAGCAAGTCCAAAGGCAAGGTGCTAGTGGATTTGGTTCCTGGTGAGGGCTCTTGTCCTGGTCTGCAGGACCCTCTTGACGTGCCCTAACCTGGAGGCTCTCTCACGTCTTTCTTTACAAGGGCATTAATCCCATAATTAAAGCCCCACCCTCCCAACCTCATCTAATCCTAATTATCTCCCAAAGACCCCCCCACCCCCAATACCATCATGCTTGGGATAGGCTGCAAAATCTGAATTTGGACAGGTCAAACATTCATCCACAGGACACACTGCACAGGTGAGTGAATTCCCTCTCTCCTGACAGTGCCCCAGTGAACACAGGGAAAGTCTCCACAAGTGCACCATTACAGCATGCTAGGGACCTCCCCGCTACCTGTGGTACAGTCCTTGTTGCCACCTGGCTGACTAGGGAATCCCCCCTCCAGCATCCTGTTCTTAGGCTCCATGTCCTTGGGCTGTTCCTGGTAGCAATGTGTTGGAATAGGCACCCCAGGATAGGAGCCTGAGGTAGGGACCTTTGTGCAATTGAGATATGGAGGGAACACTTCCAGATGAAATCAGGGCAGGGGAGGCAACTTGGCAGAGATGTGGGTTCAGCTGAAGTCTGGCCTCAGCTCCATCCCATGGAGAGCTCTGGAGCATCTCATTTTGAGACAGGTGGATAAACTTTGTATATACAAGTTAGTCAGGTGCCTATGACTCAGTGAGTAGGGCACTGGTCCCATTAACTGAGGGTGGCGGGTTCAAACCCAGCCCCGGCCAAACTGCAACAACAACAACAAAAAAATAGCTGGGTGTTGTGGCGGGCGCCTGTAGTCCCAGCTGCTTGGGAGGCTGAGGCAAGAGAATCACCTAAGCCCAAGAGCTGGAGGTTGTTGTGAGTCCCATGACATCATGGCACTCTACCGAGGGCTGTAAAGTGAGACTCTGTCTCTACAAAAAAAAAAAAAAAAGTTAGTCAAAAACTGGCAACAGGTGGACCCCAGCCTGCATTGGGATAGAGTGTAGCCCCTGAAATATATTCTGAAAGGCAGAGAGCATTTCTCCAGAGAGTCATTCACAGTGAGGGTGGGGTGGACACCCACCCTGGGAGATGGGGTCTGCCTAAGCACTGTCAGCGTCTATTATCTATTCTAGTTTATCTTTGGATAAGTATTACTTGGTTCTCTTCTTGCTTAAAAGCAGCATCTTTGTTTTTCTTTGTTGTTGTTGTTTGTTTGTTTTTGCAGTTTTTGGCTGGGGCTGGGTTTGAACCCGCCACCTCCGGCATGTGGAGTCGGCACCCTACTCCTTTGAGCCACAGGCGCCACCCTAAAGGCAGCATCAGTATTAGACCTTTAATTTTTGTGCCAGAAATTCTAAAATGAGATGAAATTAAGTAAATAATGGCCTGGAAAAGAAGAGTGGAGCTAAAAGAGGAATTGAAGTTGGCCATTAAAAGTGCTTGGACTCAAATCTGTTTCTAGTTAACCAAAAATCACTTTGTGCCTCAGCACTTTACAGCTTACAAAGCACTGTCCAATGGTTTGGACTCGGATATTCCCACAGCAACCCTGTGTGTGTGGCGGGGGGTGGGGGGTGGTGTCTCACTGTTCCCAGAGAAGTGAAATGACTATTCCAAGGCCACTAAACAGGTGAGTGGCAGAGCCAGAGAGGGAACCCTGGCCCAGCTCCTCCTACCACAGCAAGCAGCTCGCTGTGTGTGGGGAGGAGGGGGGGCTTCTGTTTGTGTATTTAGTGTTATGGCTTGATGGTAAATGCCTGCTCTGCCTTTACTCAGGGAGAATGATGCTAGTGTGGCATAGGACGTTCTTGATGTTTTAGAGTTACAGGTGTGAATATATCTAAGCCCTTAAATAAAATGTCTCTCCCTGTAAGGTGGAGGTCCTGGTGGTCAAACAGCGGCAGCCTAAGATGTCGTCCTACGTGTCTGTCCTTCTCTGGGTTTAAATCAATGTTTGCTTTTTCCTCTGCTTGAGAAACAGCTGGATGCTTCGACTGGTGAAAACATTTGGTTCAGTTATCAGCTGACAGCTATTTGGCAGCACTAGGTGGGATGACGGGCTCTGCACACAGTAGGCAGGTTTTTCAGAGTTCTGACGCGGAGCAAGGTGGTGTGTCCAAGAAGCTGTCTCCTGGTCACTTTATTACGTGCGGCTGCAAATCACTACAGTATGTCATTGGCACGTTCCACTCTTCCAACCCAACTGGGCCTGTGACTGTGTTTTTCCCTCCAAATGATGGAAAACTGCAGATGTTAGTGTCCGGGCTGGCGATCGCTCCCCTCGCCCTGGAGTGGAATCCCTCCATTTTAACAACTTCATTTCATAACCTAACCATGTCCTGAAGCTCCTCTATAGTTGTCCCTCCATAGAACCATTTCTTCTCAAATCCCACAATTCTATAATTTGAGCACCTCCCACAATCACTCTCTTTGCCTTTCTCTTCTTTTTCTAGGTTATGTGTTTATTGAGTGCCAGTCCCCCCAACTTTGTGCATAAGCTGCATAAGGGCAGGAGCTGTTCTTGCTCACTATTGGACCCTTAGGTTCCTGGCACATAGTAGGTGCTCAGTAAGTATTTATCAAAGCTACGCCTCATACCTCTCTATGCATCCCCAACACCCCCAAATCCTCCCCCACCTCCCTCGGGGTGGAGGAGACAGACTGGGAATCTACACAGTGGATTCTACCACATCCTCCCCAGAGCTCCACGGGAGGGATTCATAGCCCTGCCAGGCTCTGCCTCTAGTGGCAGCAAGAAGGCTGAAAATCTTATGTCCTCCTGGGAGCTCCTGCTCACCACCTCTCTGCACACAGAGTAAAGCTGGACAAACAGCAGACAGCCCAGTAGAAGCTCATGGCTGCTTTATGATGGATAAAATGGCACCTGTGAGAAAGAACGCATGATGGGGACAGTGTCAGAGCTCACACTATGCCCACTACAGGTCTCAGGGTGGCAGGAAACCACACTTCAGTGGATGCAAACAGGGCACCCTTTAAGGCAAACCACATCCTCGGTCTGTGGAAGAAAGACTATTTCTAGACCTCATCCGCTATTGTCAGTGTGGTTTATGTTGTACAGAAGAAGAGGACAGTGTTAGAACTGAATGAATATTTCCATTCCTCTTGGATTCCTGTGTTGAAATCCTAACCCCAAGGTGATGGCATTAGGAGGTGGAGCCTTTGGGAGGGGACTGGGTCATGAGGGATTGGGATTGTGCTCTTCTTGTATGATGAGACCAGAGACCAGTTATTTCTCTAACTGTGTAATGATAAGAGGAAAAATTGGCAGTCTGCAACTCAGAAGAGGATCCTTATGGGAACCTGACCTTGTTGGCATCCTGATCCAGGCCTTCCAGCCTCTAGAACTGTGAGAAATAAGTGCTTGTTACTTATAAGCCAGCAGTCTATAGTACTTGCTATAGCAGCCCCAACTAAGACAGACAGGGACTGGGGTTTGTTTGGGCACCCAGCAGGTACGACCTACCATGGAACACATTCTGCGATTTCTCCAGCTCCCTGTCTGTTTGGCATCTCCAACTTGGTCCTCCAAAGATATAAAGTGACTTACAAATATTTATAATCTAACTGGGTTAAAAACAAAGCTGAGAAAAATAATCAGCTCAAATTGAAAATTAGGGTGGTAAAAATCAAAGGCAGGCAGGGGTGAAATTGGCCCACAAAATTTGGACAGTGAGGTGAGGAGACTTGGCAGAGGTGGAACGTAGATTTATCTCTGTCACCTCCAGCAGCCAGTGCCAGGGGGTGTGAGATCAGGACCATGCTTGCTGGTGTCTGTGAGGTCAAAGTAAACCGGGTGCTTGACGTCTCACAACTCTCACTGGTACTGAAGCTGACAGAAGCTTCCCCCATAGTCATCATAAGGATGACACTGTGTTCGTCCTTCCCCACACCCACCCAGTAACTGCAGCAGCTTCTTACAGTGTCTCTGAGTGCAGGACGAGGCATTACCCAGAATGGAAAATCCCAACCCCTTTTGTAGGAATAAAACCTGAAGCAGCTGGGGAAATGGGTGGACTCCGTCTCCAGAAACTGCTCTATCAATACTTTGCTTCCTTCTCAGCTGAGTTTCTGCTGCTCTTGGGTGGTGGTCCCGGAGTTTGGTTGCATGTTATCAGGAATGTGCTCACATCACATCCAGACTGGTCTGTTTCAACCCTCAGGCCGACCCTATGAGGTGAATGTGATGTCTCCATTTCCAGCAGGGGCCATGGGGACCAAGTAACCTGCCCCACTACCCAGACAGCAAACATGGGATCCAAACCCTGGTCACTTTGACTCCAAGGCTGTGGCCTTACCTTGCACCGTTCTGGGTGGACAGGCTGGGAAAAGTAAGAACCAAAGATTTCCCTCACCTTACAGAATGGCAGCCCAGCTCCATCCACTGGGATATCAGGACTGACTTTCTCCCTCTTCCCTGGTCCCTGGGAACCTGCAGAACAGCATGTTCTTTTGTCTGGAAGGCAATCAGGATGCATTTCAATGTGCTCTAACCGGGCCTTGCCTTTTCAACCCTTGCCTTCAGTTTCCCAAATCCAAAGCCCTTGATTGACTGTGGGCAGCTGTCAAACACATCTGGTGCAAAGGGAGTCCAGAATAATAGTCAGTTGTCCAGGTGTTGGGTAGACTCAGCCAGTGGGTCATCTGTGATCAGCCATGCAGCCCCCAACTGGCCCAGGCCTGGCCGTCCTGCTTATCTTTGGAGCCTTCCTCTTGACGACAGGCCATTGGGGGAGGTGGGGGTGGAGAGGGGGAGGGACTGGGCCAAACATTTGGAAATGCTTGCCTTGCAAAGACTGAGCCAAAAAAAAAAAAAAAAGATTTAAACACGTTTCTTCTACCCACACAATTCAGAAAAGCTTAGCTTGGAATTTCCTAATTTTTATGCTTAATTAAGATAAGTGTCATAGAGAGTATGAAGAAAAACTTTCGTTTGGTCTGCAGAGATAGGAGACTCCCAATGGCCCCCAGCATGGGAAGCTGGAGGCTCCAGGGTGAGATCCTTTCATGTAGATGTGGAAATAGCCCAGAGAGGGAAGAGGACTTGCCCATGATCACACAGAGAGTGGCCCAGCTGGGATTTGACCCTGGGCCTCCTAAAAACAGTCCTTCTCTCACCTCCCATACAGTCTCAGTCTCTTGAGCCTGCTCATCAAATGCAAAGGGTCCCCAGGATGGGGGGGGTGGGGGCAGGTGGAGCAGGAAGAGGGACTCAGAGCACCAAGGCCTTGCTCAGAAATGAGCAGTCACTCTGTCTGAAGGTGGCTTGCCATATAGTCCCAGACGATGCCATTGTTTGGCAAAGTTTATTCAGGCTTGGAAGCAAGCAGTCTTGCTCAGAATGCTCAGGTGGGTGCTTGGGACTCCATCATGAGTAATCCAGGCTGCAGATGAGAACACCACTGTGTCCGAGCAAGATTATGGGACACAGCAGGGGGTGAGAAACAGCTGCAGTTTGCGTCCAGATTATCCTCTCTGTTCTGTGGCACCTGCAAGACTTTGTAACAGATGTAACATCAAGTGTGGCCAGGGTTCCCAAGGAAGCAGAATCCCACCTAAATGGGTCCATGGAGGCAAATTTTAATGAGGGACTACTTATAGATCTGTGGGCAGGTGAAGGAAACCAGAGAAGATGTTGTGGAATTTCCTAGCAGTAGTAGCATAGGAAGGTGTCACCTCCTTTGGGGCCAGAAGGTATCAGAGGCCAGTAAGAGTCGTAGCAGGGAACCAGGGCTGGCTTGGCCCTGGGAAGTGTCTGAGTGTGCAGGTTGGTCATAGGAAGAACAAGCCCCCTCCATCCCGCTCCTCACACAGCCGTGCCTCCCTCCACCCCACAGACCCCCTCCAGGAGACACGGGGTCCTAAGTGATACAGCTTGTGGGACAGTCCTTAAGGATGTGACTGCTTTGAAATGTGTGCTGTTTTCTATATGAAAAAGGGTCCAGTTAAAAGTTGGAGACATCACATAAAAATCTGCCCTTCTGGCTTCTAAGGGAGTGGGCCTGCATTCCACCTGGTGGGAAGAGGCTGCAGCCCAGGCGCCGTGCTCACACCTCTTTGTCTTTTGGTGTTTCCTGCCCAGGCCTCAGAGTTTGGCATGAGTTCCGAGGAAAGGTGGGAAGTCAGAGCCAGGGGGAAGTGAGTGCTCCAGAGTCCCCTGAGCCAGGACTGGCATGCAGGTCCCTTCCCTGCAGGTTCCCGAGGCCTCATGGGTGTTCGCTCCAGGCATACCCTCCCATCTCACGGGAACGTTGCATACGACAATGATACTCCCAAATGCCGACCAGGTCTGGGACTCCGGCCTGTGACAGGGGATGCAGACTCTGCACAACCCATCCTCTTCTGCGTCTTCACCAGAGAATCAGGTTTGATTTCAGAGTCAGCATCTCCTAGGCATGTGAAGGAGAGAACACTGGCCAGCTGACGGCCAGCTCCCGGCTCCGTGTTTAACGCTGAGATCCTCCTCTTCATCCTGGGGTTATTTACCTCCACAGAGACTCACAGCCAGCATCCCCATGAGCTGCCCAAACAGGGAAAGCAGAGGGCTCAGAATGACTTGCTGAGGGGCGGCCAGCAGCATCTGGGGCTGAGCTGGGTGTGGCCCCCAGGGGTTGGTCGTCCTACCAGGTGTCTCCTCATAACTTGGCCCAGTGGGGAGGAGTCACCAAATTCAGCTTTTAGGTTTCCCCAGACTGGCTTCACTGGCTGAATGACAGGGGCAGGGGAGCTGTGCTTAGACTCCCAGAGAAGTTCACCCCCCACCTGGGTGCTTCCCAAAGCCACCACCCCTGCCTGCCCCTGGAGGAGGAGGCGGGGCACTGCCTGTTCCTGGCCAGCCTTCTTAACCCAGGCATCTGTCATTCAAGCTCCAGCTGGAATCTTCTGCCTGGAGAGGCAAGGTCCCTTGTTTCTGGTACTGTCTCCACCCACTGCCCCTCCCCCTCCTGCATTCTTTGTCCAAGGCTTAAATGTTCCCACTCAGAGACAGAAACTCACTTCTGGGTACTCACTTTCAGGGAAGAGCACCAGTGAAGGGGAATGGGGGCTCTTTCTGTGTACACAGGGGATGGCAGGGGAATGGGGGCTCTTTCTGTATCACAGGTTCTGGGTCGCTCCCAAGTCCGTCCTCCATGCAGTTCCCTTTCCTTTCCAACCCCTTGTTACTATTCACAACACTACCGTTGGGTCTGCTGGCTTTGCATCGCCTGCCCCACTCGCCTGTGCAAGCTCTGTGTTCTTTGTGCCTGGCATATGGTCAGTGCCCCCAAATATCTGCTAAGCAAAGGAAATACTGAAATTGTTTGGCTCTTGTGGGATGGGTGTCTGCCCCTCACCTGACCCATCCTCATCTCTCTGCATGGGCACCATCTGCACTTTCAGCTTCCATCACGCCATACTCCCTGGACACTCACCTATTCTGCACTGAACCATTATGCTCAAGGACCCCTCCCTGCTGGGTTGGCCAACATAGCCACAACACCCAGGTGAGTTGAGTGCTTCCCTTGGACCTCCAGTCGTGGCCTCTGCCTGCTGAGCTTACTCCTAGGGATTGAGAGGGGAGGAAACAGCAAAAAATGTGAGATCTGTGCTATGCTGGTGTGAACACCAGGCCCAGATAGGCCCTGGGGAGGCCAATGATGTCACAACCCTCCAGGACTGGATGGATCTTGTTGTAGGTATGTCAGAAGCCAAACCAGTCCAAGAGGGACATCTGTTGGTTCAAGTCCTCAAACACAGGAGGGTGGAGTGGAGGCTGCTTTTGTTTGCATACCTTGGCTCTGAGAACAGGGAAGACATGGCCCTGGAGCTCTGAGATGAGAAAGGGTCTTCTGTATCCCCCTCCTGTCTGGTGGATCCTGGGAAAGGATGTGGTTGGCCTGTCTGGGTCACGGCTCACCCTTGGACCCAGCGCCAGTATAGGGGCTGAGGCAGTGGGCACCCTGGAGACTGCACAGGTAGCCCCCTGAGCAGAGCAGTGGGGGCTGCATTGGACAAGGAAGGAGAGGGTCTGGGACCCCACAAAGGGCCTCTAAGGCACTGCCTGGAATCTGCATCTGTAGCCAGATCACAACCCCACCACCCAGTGTGGCTTCTTCCTGTCTTGGTGGCCGATGCTGTGGAGGTCACTTGTGTGTTGCTGCTGAGACTGTGCATGCTATGGCCCTGTGCACATGGCCACCAACCCCTGCCCTGTCTTGGAATCTAGTTGCCCCTGTGGCCAGCTGCACAACAGAACCCTCCTGGCTGCTGCCCACACCCGCAGTAGTGCAAACTCCTCTTCACCCTTTATGATGGAGCAGAATTGTCAGCCTCTCCTATGCTCAAGTGTTCTGGGCTCTTAGTGACCCCCGCCCCAGGCTTCCCTGGCTCTATGCCCAGCAGGCAGCACAGCCCCACGGGATTGAGCACCAGCCTGTCAGGTTCGTGCCCAGGAGCACAAATCTGCAGAGGGCTCTTAGAGGCTGAGCAGGGCCATGGAGGGTCTAGTGTCAGGACTGTGGTTATCCTCTTCTCTCCACTGGTGCCTCCCTGCCCTCTCACCATGCGTAGGGAAACCCAGGGGCATGGACCTGACCTGGGCCCCATTTGGAATGATCTGAGCAGCCAGCTAGCTGTGCAGTGGGTACACTCCCTTTGGGTGTTTACCTGGGAGGTTACCTGGAGCCCGTCATACCAGAGAGGGTGGTTTCCATAGCCAGCCCCCAGCGTCTCAGAGTTCTTGGGACATGAATGGCCGTGAGGATCCAAGGCAGCTTTGCCTGCCCTAACTTTACTGGAAGCAACCTCAAGTTCTCCGACATATTTGTGCCTGCCAACTGCCGCTCAGAGCTCCAGAGAGGACGTTCTTGGCACACCCAGGTCAGGAAGTGCTCAGCGGGCAAAAAGGCCAGTGCCCAAAGCAAGCCAAGGTGACAGAAAAGGTGGAGGGAGCTTGCAGGAGTGGCTGGGCACCTGCTGTGGGCCAGGCTCCCACAGCACTCCCTGTCCCCGCGTGGAACTCACGGCCCAGAGTCCTGTCTGACTGCTGGAAGCCAGTGACTCACTCACTCCTGTCCAGCCCATCTGAATCACAGCCCCTCCAGTTGCCCGGGCCAGGTCCTCGGCCAACCTCTCGGCACAGCTGGGTAACATTAAGAACTTGGCGTCACCACGGAGTGCACCAGATCCTCTAGGCCTCTATCTTGCTGCTGCTGTTGTCAGATGCTGGTGGAAGTTTAGGAAGCAAGTGAGGAATGTGTCTGTTCTGGGTTAGGTTGAAACTGGGCTGAAGAGCAGGTCGGTCTGGGGCAACAACTTGCGAGGCATTGGGGCATTGTCCCCTCTCTAGGAGGCAGGCTCTGGGCTGCAGCCCTGAGCTGTGAGATCCTGGCTGTGTTCACAAGCTTCCCCAAATGCCGGTGTCCACTCAGGGGGATTGGGTGACAGTGTGCATGAATAACAGTAGTGGCATAGCCCAGCCCCCCAGCACATCCTTGGACCTCAATCTCTCCAGTACTGGCACAGCCCAGCCTCCCTGCTCACCCTGGCTGTCCTCGGGCCTCCATCTCTCCAGTGCTGGCACAGCCCAGCCTCCCTGCTCACCCTGGCTGTCCTTGGGCCTCCATCTCTCCAGTGCTGGCACAGCCCAGCCTCCCTGCTCACCCTGGCTGTCCTCGGGCCTCAGTCTCTCCAGTGCTGGCACAGCCCAGCCTCCCTGCTCACCCTGGCTGTTCTCAGGGCCTCAGTCTCCTGGGTTTCTTTCTCTTTCCTCTGCCCCCTCCCCTCTGCCACTCCATGCACATTTGAAGACATCCGAGTTCTCATAAGGACCCTCCTGCTCCCGGCCACCCTCTCTGGTTCCTCTCTTACCAAACTTTCCCAAATTGTCTAGGCTTCAGAGTCCTGGAGCTTTCCTGGGTGTGGTACTCACTCTAGGACAGTGATTTTCAACCTGTGTGCTCAGCACTCTGCTGTGCCATGAGAGGACCTTAAGTATGCCAGAAAACATTTTTAATGGTCATTAATTAAATTATTTTTAAAAGCCGTTCAAATCACAGTGAGTATATTTGTTTTTTACCTCTTTTTTTGGTCAACATAATTTAAGTGTGTCCCAGAGGTTTAATTATAGGTTGAAATATACCATGAGATACAAAATGTTGAAAAACACTGGTCTAAGACAAGTGTGTGCCTCTGTTTTCTCAGCTTCATCATCCTTCCCCACCTCCTTCACCCGGCAGCTCCTCTTCTTCCTCTGTGGCAGGAGACGGCAAGATGAGACTGTGATCTCCCATCCACCCATGTGCATGACAGTCCTCAGCTGGAATCACCTGCTCTGTGAAGCTTTCCCTAGCCTCGTCTTCCTGCACCCTCCTCTGTGCCCCCTGGAGGGAACACCCCCCCTCCCATGCCCCGGCCCCGGCTCTGTACACCTCTGACTTCTGCTATGAGCCCCATACAGCAGAGAACCACCAGGCAGCAGGGGTGTCCTCCAGTGCTGCTCCAAAGGCAGAGGGACTGATCGTGTCTGGGAGGCGCTAGCCTGGCAGTGAGGAGAGCGAATCTTCTACTGTTCTCCCCCCAATGTTTTGCCCAGACTTTGTCAGACCTTGGCTCTGAGAAGATCCAAATCAAACCCTGCTCAGCCGCCAGCTAAAAACCTTGGACCAAATCTTGAACATCGAACGGGCCTCCTGCACTAATTTAACATGTAGATCATTATGGTGGGAGATGAGAGATGCAGTCAGGAGGAGACCTGAGAAAGTCACTGTGTTATTTTAGCTGATGACAGCTTTTGACAGCTTCTATCCCGCATTGAGGGTGCATCTGCAGAGAGGTGTGGAAGTCACATGGGTGTGTGTGTGGGGGGGGGGGGGTCAGGGAGGCAGTGAGACACCTGAATGCTTATGAACATCTAAGAGTCTTCTGGACTCATTTTAAGTTAATCAAAACACCCCAAAGTTTAGATTCCTGGAAATGGGGAAAGGGCTGGGTCCCAGCAACCTTACCACTCCGTAGCTGATTTGTCCAAGTCAGATCCTTATAATTTAGACTCTGCTGGGAGCCTTCAGCCCCTGGCTCCAGGCAGCCTCTGTTCTTCTTTGCCTTGTCTTTCACTTGTCCCAGGACCCTTAATGGCTAGGAGGTGCTAGAGGCCTGTCTGGGCTTCCGTTTCCTCTCCTGGGAATAGAGCAGTGATTTTCAACTGGTGTGCCGTGAGAAGACCTTAGGTGTACCATGAATATTTTTAAAGATCATTAACTAAATTATTTTCAAAAGAAATTCAAAGCACATTAAGTATATACTTTTTTTTTTTTTTTTTTTGCAGTTTTTGGCAGGGGCTGGATTTGAACCCACTACCTCCAGCTGCTGGCACCCTATCCCTTTGAGCCACAGGCACCGCCCAAATATATACTTTTTAAAACTCTCTCTTTTTTAAAAATCAACGTAAGTGTGGGATACTTATGTTGATTTAAGTGTGCCTATAAGTTTACCTATGGGTTCAAGTGTGCCATGAGATAAAAAGGTAGAAAAACACTGAAATAGAGAAATAGCCTCTCTATCATACTCACAGGGTCACCTTGAAGACAGAACGGGCTCAGACACGAGAAAGAACAATCTTTCTATTAGATAAAAAACGGTGAGGAAGGAAAAGACAGTGGCTGGGAACTGGAACTCAGAGAGCTAAGCCCCGGCATCCTCAGTTCAAGGAGGGCAGACCTTGGGTGAGTCACTCACCTTTCTGGCTCTGGCCTCCCTGGTCTATAACTGTGGAGAGCTGGTTCAGGGCACAGCGAGTCTCGGTCCGCAGCCCTCTGTCTACAGCATCTCCTGGGCCACACAGGCAGACTGGGGCAAGAGACTCCTTCTCTGAAACTGACTCGGTTTATGAAAGTTTCTCATCCCTGTTGATTGGGTTGGGCTCCCTGTTTGGGGTAGTTTCTCCCCGGATTGTTTTTTCAGAGCAATGGGTGCTTGCCCCGGTGCCAGGGAGGTGTCTGTGGGGCTGGAACCTGGGGACAGTCATGATATAGATAGGGACTGTCATTCCCCTCCCTTCTGGTCCTGCCACTTCCTAGCTGTGCAGGCTTCCAGAAGTCATGTGACATCTCAAGACCCTGTGGGCAGAATGGCAGGAGAGAGGCCTGCCTGCCTGCCTCACAGGGTGATGTGAGGCTCAGAGGGGACAAATGGCAGGCAGGAGCACTGTGATCCGGGCAGGGTTGTGGACTCAGGTGAGAGGGTACTGCTTTCTGGTCAAGGTCACCTGGCCATGACAATGACAGTCCTATGCGTCAGCGAGTCCTCTATCAACTCAGCTGCTAACAGGGGGAAAGGGGTAGTTACGCTGGGGGAAGCTTGTGTGATGTGGCACGGTGGAAGGAGTGTAGGGATGGACCTGCCTTCAGCTCCACTGCCACTTATCACGTCTGCAGCCATGGAGGCCCCCAAACATGGCTGCCCTATTCGTAAAATAGGGGCAATAACAAGGCTGCCCAATAATTAGGTTAGGGTCCCCCAAGGTGGACCCCAACCCATGGATTCAATTGAAGTGGCTTATTTGGGCAACAACCCAGAATACCCGAGGAAGGACAGAGAAGAGAGACAGGGAGGGAAGGAGAGTCAGGCACCTGGGATGTGAGCAGGGCTTCAACACAGAACCAGGCTGGACCCCTGAGCCTTGGAGGGCATGTGTGAACCCTGCCTCAGAGTCGCCCCACTGGGGGGGGCAGGAACCCAGGATGATAGTGCCCCGGGTTGAGGCATGGACTTGGGTGGTCTTTCTGGTCCGTGACACACAGTAGAGTCCCCTCACTACGGAGAGAGATTCAGGGAGAGGGTCCAGTGAAAGTGTGGCAAGATGTGTATGGACAGCTCAGGTTCTTCTGGATTAATTCTTTTCAGTTACTCAAAGATGCCTAACAACAGAATGTTTCTGTGTCTGGAGTCACTCCTGGGACTGTAGCAGCTGTCTCATCACGAGGTGGCCCAGATGAGGCAGAGCTAATGTTCTGGTAACTTCTGAAAGCTGGGCCCAGTCTGACAGCTCCTCCCCTAAGATTTAGGGGAGCCTGGCATAGGTTTGGCACCTGGGTAAGCTTCCAGCAGAGTCAATGTTGGTGTCTTTGCTTCTGTAGGACTTTTTTAAAAGAATGCTCTGGCATTTTTCCTGGTAGGACTGCCTTCCCTGTCTCCAGGGCCTGGAGGGAGGGGCTGGGAGGAGGAAGGAGCCCAGAGGGTTGGTTGAAGCTTTTCACATTCTTGCTGTAGTTAGCAGTGCCCTGAGCATTTCAGCTCTTCTGAGGGCCTAGGAGGACAGCTGAGATCATTGGGTTATAAAGCAATTTGACTTGGAATGAATGGTAAGTTTTTTCCTTGGACAAAGAAACATCAGCATGTATCTGGCCTATTTTTTCCCTTGGTAATTAATTTTAGGAAGGACTCTTCAATCAAGAGGAGGGTGGACAGGGTCACAGTTGGGGTTGTCTCAGAGTTTCTGGGCCAAGCATTGGCCGTCACAAAAAAGGTCAAGTGGTCTTGGGGCTGGAGGGAAGCTTCACAACTGACCCAAGGCCTGGCCTGTGCTCACTCAGCTACTTGGGGGCTTCCTCAGCCTCTCCCCAGAGAAATGGTGCCCTGGAGAGAAAGCCTTTCAAGTCAGTGGCTTTATAATGGTCTGGCAGGGCTGTGCTGACCCTCCAGGTAAAGTTCGGGAATTGGATAGAAGACAGAAACATAGGCAGTGAGGGGGAGAAGTTAATAGTGTTATATAAAAACCCCAGCACATCGTACCCCACATATGCATAAATGTATTCATGATCTGTGTGTATTGACTTAATAAAAAAAATAGTGAGGATGGCTATTGTATACATTATTACACCCATTTTTTTTTCCTGATATGGTTTTATTAGAGTAGGTAACTTATCGTTTTTTTTTTTTTTTTTCTTACATATACATGTATTTATTTGGTTTCCACTTTTTGCCTTCACAAAATTAAAAAGGGTTAAAACTTAATAACAGTAACAATGTTAAAGCTAAGGACTAGAAACAAAAACCTCATAAAGAACAAACAAAGATAAATACATTCAGAAAAGAAATCAGACGATTGCTGTATCAAAATAGTAAGCAATAATAATAATAATAATGCAAAGGAAGTAACATTCACATTGTCAAATAAGATCATTTCTACTATAGAATGCTCTGACTCTTTAGTACAGAGTCATCAGTTAACTTCTTCTTATTTTTTTCCTGAAGTCTCAAAAAATAGACAACCAACATTCACAAATAAAAGTAAGAGATAATTTCAAAAACACAGATTATGCCAAATCTTATTGACAATAGAAAAAGAAGAAATACTTCAAAATCATTCTACTTAATCTGGATACACCTGATATTAAAATTGGAGAAAAAAATATTATTATAAAGAGGAAATTACAAACATTTCACTTATAAATGAGGATGCAATATCCTAAACAACATATTAACAAGTTGAATTAAAAATTAATATTTAAGTAATGTACTTTGGTCAGAATTAAATCCAATTTACATGAGAATGAGTCACTATTTTCTTTTTTTTCTTCTTCTTCTTCTTTTTTTTTTTTAATTAAAACATAGCTGTGTACATTAATGTGATCATGGGGCACCATACACTAGTTTCATAGACCGTTTGACACATTTTCATCACACTGCTTAACGTAGCCTTCCTGACACTTTCTTAGTTATTGTGCTGAGACATTTACATTCCACATTTACTAAGTTTCACATCTACCCTTGTAAGATGCACCACAGGTATAATCCCACCAATCACCCTCCCTCCTGTCCCTCTCCCCCTTCCCCATATTCTTAGGTTATAACTGGGTTATAGCTTTCATGTGAAAACCATAAATTAGTTTCATAGTAGGGCTGAGTACATTGGATATTTTTTCTTCCATTCTTGAGATACTTTACTAAGAAGAATATGTTCCAGCTCCATCCACATAAACATGAAAGAGGTAAAGTCTCCATCTTTCTTTAAGGCTGCATAATATTCCATGGCGTACATATACCACAATTTATTAATCCATTCATGGATTGATGGGCACTT
>CAUYPK010073241.1:0-18131 GCA_963574355.1 Loris lydekkerianus | reverse complement strand
TAGCTGGGACTACAGGTACCCGCACAATACCTGGCTATTTTTTGGTTACAGCCATCATTGTTATTTGGCGGGCCCAGGCTGGATTTGAACTCACCAGCTCAGGTGTATGTGGCTGGTGCGTTAGCTGCTTGAGCCACAGGCGGTGAGCCCAAAACAGAACTCTTATACAGTGAATAAAGTCACTGTTAACTAAGCCTTTTCTCCCTTGACCAACATATTTCAACTTAGCAACATTTACAAAATATTCTTATGTGTTAACCACCTCTGTAAAATTGCGTAATGAATATTTTAGAAATAAAAGTCTTTAGAATAAAGAAATAAAGTTAAATAAAATTTAACTACATTTTCCCTATGTGTTGTGACTTTAGGGGTAACTTTGAGACACCCTGTATAGTAGTCCTCCCTTATCTGCAGGGAATATATTCCAAGATGGCCAGTAGTTGCCCCAAACCATGGTACCAAACCCTATTTGCTATGTACATACATAACTATGTTATGTACATATATAACTATGATAAAGTTTAATTTATAAAGTAGGCACAGTAAGATATTAACAACACGGTAATGAAATAGAACAATTATAGCAATGTACTGTAACAAAAGTTATCCTACACTGTGGCTATAATTTTTGCAGTTTGAGGTATGACAGCAAAACTAGCATGAAGTTCTTTTTTCTTCCTCACAATTTCATAGAAGATTCATTCTTAACATAGATTTTAGCAATTTCAGCATATGATTTTATTTTCTTCCCTTAAGAGAATTTTTCACCTTTTCACTTAAAAGTAGCACTTTAAAGCTTCTCTGCAATTTGGGACCATTATTAAGTGAAATAAGGGTTATTTGAACAAGCTTTGCTGTGATGGTGGGTGGGGTCCACACTATGAGTACTCTAGACAAAGATGATTCACACCCCGGGCTGGATGTAGTGAGACAGTGCACAATTGAACATTTCTGAATTGTTTATAATTTTCCATTTAATACTGCTTGATAGCAGGTGACTGAAACTGCAGAAAGCAAAGCTGCAAATAAGTCAAGATTATTGTATTAAACTCTTAGACATACCAACAATGATGTAAACTCATATATGTCTTTTTTAATATAGTGAAGTGAAATTACTATACATTATAATACCAGTTTCAAAATCAGTGATTTCTGAAAAAAGTTATGGACATGGGAATCCTGGAGGATTTTACTTTCTCAATTAAAAGATTTTAAAAACAAGAATGATTTCTTAAGATTTTGCTATGTTGGATATTACATGATTTAAGATAGTGATTTCAGCTAGAAATGAATTGTTATCTTCATTTTATTTTGTTGCTTCTAGTAACATATTTACATCCATTGTTATGTTTCTGGTTCTGAGTCTTGACTACGTATTAGAATTCACCTGACTTTTTAAAAATACTACGTTGGCTCGGTGCCTGTGGCTCAAGTAGCTAAGGCGCCAGCCACATACAACTGAGGTGGCAGGTTTGAATTCATATTGGGCCCAACAAACAACATTGACGGCTGCAACAAAAAATAGCTGGGCGTTGTGGCGTGTGCCTGTAGTCCTAGCTACTTGGGAGGCTGAAGCAAGAGAATCACTTAAGCCCAGGAGTTGGAGATTGGGAGATTTCTGTGAGCTGTGATGCCGCAGTACTCTACCCAGGGTGACAGCTTAAGGCTCTGTCTCAAAAATAAAAAAAATAAAAATACCTATGTATATGCCCCATCCCTAGAGATTCTGATTTAACTATTTAGGAGGGGTTTTTTTTGCAGTTTTTAGCCGGGGCTGGGTTTGAACCTGCCACCTCTGGCATATGGGGCTGGTGCCTACTCCTTTGAGCCACAGGTGCCACCCCCAGGAGGAGTGTTCTTTAAAAGTTGTTTAGGTGATTTTAATGTAGGACTAGGACTGAGAACCATGTCTTTTTTTGGGTACATAGTATCATCTGGTGCCCTACTTGCCTATTTTGGATCTGTTAAAAAAAAATTAAGCAAATAACAAGGGAAGAGAAATAAGAAATGGATTAAAGTTATAGATGTAACTGGACATCTATTCTGGAAAACAGTTACCCTTTTGTTTCTCTGTGGGAATGGTGCTTCTTAAAAAAAAAGAACAGATTTTGGCATAGTTTGCTAGTGCCTATATCACAGCACTAAGCATTCTTTGCTTTCCATTAGCATTGTATACTTTCATCTTAAGAGGAAGACATTTTGTTAGGAGGTATATTTTTTATATCTCTGCAGCTCCTAATGCTGTTCCTTGTGTCTAACAGGTATTCTAAATGTTAACCGTTAAATTAAGGCCAGTTTATATAGTCACTCTAAAGAACTAGTGCTAGTTATTCTACTGTTTCGTTTTGATTTTTCCCCCCTCTTTGCATTCTAAGAACTGTATAAAAGTTCCTTGGAATTCTCTTTCCTTGGTTTCTATGATATTGCACTTACCTGGTTTTCCTTTATTCTAAAGATTCGTTTTCTTTTCTGAATCTTTCTTTCCTTAGACCCCCCACCCCCATTTTGGGCTCATAAGGTAACTTGTCAGCTGTGGAAAAACAAGGGCTTATTTCCTTGATGATTCATTCATTCTGCTGATTTTAGTTACTAAATAAATGATGTCTGTGATTTTTTTAAATTATCGTACAAGTTTTTAAATGTAATTAAAAATGAAGAAAATATGGCTGGGCATAGTGACTCACCTTGTACTCCTAGCACTTTGGGAAGCCAGGGTGGGAGAAATCACTTGAGCTCAGGACTTTGAGACCACTCTGGACAAGAGAGAGACCTCATTTCTACAAAAAATAAAAAATTAGCCAGATGTGGCAGCACACACCTGTAGTCCCAGCTACTTGGGAGGCTGAGGGAGAAGAAGAAAATAGTAGTATTTAAACCAGTTCTAGATAGTATATTATTTCGTTATCAATACTTCATTATCTTCTCAAAGCAACAGGGACTATCAAAATTAATTTTAATGTCTTTTTTTTTTTTTTTTTTTTTTTGAGACAGAGTCTCACTATGTTGACCTCGGTAGAGTGCCGTGGCCTCATAGCAACCTCAAACTCTTGGGCTTAAGCAATTCTCTTGCCTCAGCCTCCCAAGTAGCTGGGACATCAGGTGCCTGCCACAAACGCCTGGCTATTTTTTGGTTGTAGTTGTTATTGTTGTTTGGCACACCGGGGCTGGATCTGAACCTGCCAGCTCTGTGTACGTGACTGGTGCCATAGCTGCTGAACTATGGGCACTGAACCAGTTTTTTTTTTTCCTTTCTTGAGACATTGTCCCATTATGTCACCCTCTGTAGAGTCCTGTGGTGTCATAGCTCACTGCAACCTCCAGCTCTTGGGATTAAGTGATTCTCTTGCTTCAGCCTCCCAAGTAGCTGGGACTACATTTGTCTGCCACAATGCTTGGCAATTTTTTTATTTTTATTTTTATTTTTGCAGTTTTTTATTTTTTTTTAGGCTAGGGCTGGGTTTGAATCGCCACCTCTGGCATTTGGGGTGGGCGTCCTACTCCTTGAGCCACAGGCGCTGCCCACACCTGGCTATTTTTTATTGCAGTTGTCATTGTTTTAGCTGGCCTGGGCTGGGTTCAAATCTGCCAGTCTTGGTGTATGTAGCTGGCACCATAACCACTGTGCTACGGGCCCCAAGCCTAGTTTTTCTGGGGTTTTTTTTTTTTTTGGTTTTGTTTTTTGAGCCAGAGCCTCAAGCTTTCACCCTGGGTAGAGTGCCATGTCATCACAGTTCAGAGCAACCTCCAACTCCTAGGCTTAAGCAATTCTCCTGTCTCTGCCTCCCAAGTAGCTGGGACTGCAGGCGTCTGCCACATTGCCTGGCTATTTTTTGGTTGCAGCTGTTATTGTTGTTTGGTAGGCTGCAGCTTGAACCCGCCAGCTCAAGTGTATGTGGTTGGTGCCTTAACCACTTGAGCCACAGATGCTGAGCCAGTTTTTCTGTTTTTAATAGAAATGGAGTCTCGCTCTTGGTCAGGCTGGTTTTGAACTCCTGAGTTCAACTGACAAAGCTGCCTTGAAAGAAATGTAAAACTTTTAGTCTAACTGTCGGTTCCTTAGAGTGTTAGGGTGACAGGCATGACCCAGCCACTGCACCTGGTCTTAAAATTAATGTCTTAGTAGTTAATAAGCAAGCTTAATATCTGTCTAGTCTCTTTGTAAACCTGCTTTCTAGTTAAATATTTACATACCTGTAAGACATCTTTTTTTCAATGTTGCTCCTTTAGCATACCCTCCGCATATTCCCAGTGGAACTACCTACGTTTCTCTAAATTGGTGGTTCTTAGATGGAAGTAATGTTGCCTTCCAGGGGACATTTGGCAATGTCTAGAGACATTTTTGGTTGTAACATCTGAGGGGAAGGATCAATACTACTGGCACCTAGAGAGTAGAATCTAGGGGTGCTGCTGCTAAACATCTTAGACTACAAAGAGCAGCCTTCCACAACAAAGTTTTATCAGGTCCAAAATGTCCATAGTGGCAGGGTTGAGAACTGCTGCTGTAAACTGATCAGTTTTTAAACTATAGTATTTATTTTTTAATAGTACTACGTTCTTCACATTTTTCAGGGTAAAAAGAATGTGTGCGTGTGAGAGAGACAGAGAGAAGATACTCTGATTCAATCTATTACCAAAGCATGTTTCTGCCATTTTGTGTTTTATTCTGCAGTGACTTTATACTGAATCTTTTCTGTGGTATCTCTTGTTGTCATTTCTTTCCAATCCAACTTATGTATCCCCAAGTTGACCACCCTCACATACTATTTTTCCATCAAAAACTGGCTTTTTATTGGCTGCTGAATGAAATATACATAATTCGGGATGGCTTCAAAAGTCCTCCATAATGTGCCTCCAACTCCTCACCTAATTTAATTTAATCATTTTATTTGCCAACAGTTTTTTGTGTTGTTACTGTTTTTTTAAACAGAATCTTGATCTTGTCAACCGCGGCCAAGTGACGCTCAGCCTACCTCATAGCGACATCAGACTCCTGTTCTCAAGCAATCTTCTTGCCTCATTCTCCCCAGTAGCTGGGACTAAGCATGTATGACCGTGGCTGGCTCATTTTTTTTGTTTTTAGTAGACCTTTTCAGAGTAAACCAAAATGCATGGTATATTCTGCCAGAAACAGAAACATGTTCTTTTGTCTGTATCTCTGTATAATGTGGCACTGCTATGGCTTCCTCACCATTAGTTCCCTTTTATAAATTGGTATCATCAGTGCAAAAAGGAAATATTTCTAGATGAAAATTCCTTCTACTCGTGATTATTGCAGTTTTAACAGAAAAGAAATGTAAAAGCTTTTATTATTCTTTCTTATCGCCAGTTCCTCTGACAAGTAAGATGCCTAATACTTAAGGCAAAATGACAGTAATACTTAAGGCAATACTCACCTTTATTTTATTTATTTATTTATTTTTTTGAGACAGAGTCTCACTTTGTTGTCCCCGGTAGAGTGCAGTGGCATCATAGCTCACCAAAACCTCAAACTCTTGGGCTGAAGCAATTCTTTTTGACTCAACCTTTCAAATAGCTGGGACTACAGGCTCCTGCCACAGTGCCTGGCTATTTTTAGAGATGGAGTCTTGCTCTTGCTCAGGCTGGTCTTGAACCCACGAGCTCAGGCAATTTGCTTATCATGGCCTCCCAGAGTGCTGGGATGACAGGCATGAGCCACCATGCCCAGCTTGGTTAGTGAAAATTTGAAAAAAATTACTAAATTGTTCATTTATATTCTATGTTGAACACCCAGAGTAGATATTCAGGATAATTTAAAATTAATACTGTTAGTAAACTCTTAATTTAATTGTTCACTTATGGTTAATGAAGAAAATTAGTAGAATTATTTGTATTTGTTTTGTTTTAGGAAAGAACTCTTAATGAAATACACCATCCGTTGTGAAAGTAGAAAAGTGAAGATTTCATCATGCCTGCTGTGGCTTCAGTTCCTAAAGAACTCTACCTCAGTTCTTCACTAAAAGACCTCAATAAAAAGACAGAAGTTAAACCAGAGAAAATAAGCACCAAGAGGTATAAATCTTTTGCTAGTTTGAGTGACTCATGTATTAAATTTATTTTGTTTCCCTTTCTTTCTTTCTTTCTGTCTGTCTGTCTGTCTGTCTGTCTGTCTTTCTTTCTTTCTTTCTTTGACAAAGTCTTACTTTGTCGCCCTGGGTGGAGTGCTGTGGCGTCACAGCTCACAGTAACCTTCAGCCCTTGGGCTTAGGAGATTTCTTTTGCCTCAGCCTCCCAAGTAACTGGGACTACAGGTGCTCACCACAATGCCTGGCTATTTTTTATTGCAGTTTGGCTAGGGCCGGGTTTGAACCTGCTACCCTCGGTATATGGGGCCAGTGCCTTACTCACTGAGCCACAGGCACTACCCTGTTTCCATATTTTTCAAGTTAGATAGTTAATTTAATGTTTATTTGAAAAATGACACCATCAAATGAATAAAGTAAAACCTCCTTAGAGAACCACTTAAGTTTATCTTAGAATACATATATATTTTTGCTAATATGCATAATATCTGCTCTTTGGACAGTATATACTAGATGATAAGTTTAAGAGGCAAAGATTATGAGCATTCTATGAAAATTACTCAGCCACGGGCAGTGCCTGTAGCTCAGTGGGTAGGACACCGAGCCCATATATACTGAGGGTGGCAGGTTCAAACCCAGCCCCGGCCAAATTGTAACAAAAAAAATAGCTGGGCGTTGTGGTGGGTGCCTGTAGTCCCAGCTACTTGAGAGGCTGAGGCAAGAGAATCGCCTGAGCCCAGGAGCTGGAGGTTGCTATGAGCTGTGTGATGCCATGGCACTCTACCAAGGGCAATAAAGTGAAACTCTATCTCTACCCCCCCCAAAAAAAAAAAAATTATTCAGCCACAGTCATTGTTTTTCACATATTTTAAGCATTAAAATAATTCCTGTTTTTTTGGAGACAGAGTCTCACTGTATTGCCCTCAGGTAGAGTGCCATGACATCACACGGCTCACAGCAACCTCTAACTCTTGGGCTTACGCGATTCTCTTGCCTCAGCCTCTCAAGCAGCTGGGACTACAGGCGCCTGCCACGCCCAGCTATTTTTTTGTTGCAGTTTGGCCGGGGCTGGGTTTGAACCCGCCACCCTCGGCATATGGGGCCAGTGCCCTACTAATCTTAAATATCACATGTGTTATTGTGTATAACCATATATAGTTGTTCTTTGATTATAAAAAGGGGGAATAGTTTTTTTTGTTCAGTATTCATTACGTATTCATTTGCATCAGTTTGACATCAATTTTTAACCTCATGATTTACTTTAGCTATTTTTATTTTTTAAGGAAAATGCACTCTGTTTCCCTGCTGAGATAGAGGCTAGAGGTGATGCTTTTCTGATAGAGATTTCAAAATCTATCCTTAGAGCGGCACCTGTGGCTCAGTGAGTAGGGCACCAGTCCCATATACTGAGAGTGGTGGGTTCCAACCCGGCCCTGGCCAAACTGCAACAAAACAATAACCAGGCATTGTGGCAGGCACCTGTAGTCTCAGCTCCTCGAGAGGCTGAGGCAAGAAAATCACCTATGCCCAAGAGCTGGGAGGTTGCTGTGAGCTGTGACACTATGGCACTCTACCGAGGGTGACAAAGGAAGACTCTGTCTTTAAAAAAAAACAGAACTATCCTTAGATAAAATATAATAGTGATGGAGAGGTCTGGGTGTTTTGATATGTACTAGAAATTTCGCTAAAAGTTAGTTATCACTTTATTAATATTGTTAACTTCTTGGTAGTTTTATCTCTGATAAGGTATGGAAAATAGTAGGGAAACTTTTCCTCTGAATTTGTTTTGACCAACAAAGGAGAAGATTTGGAGATAAATAAATAACTATATTGTTATGGATTTGGAAATAAGAATTTTAGAAAGAAAGGTGGGTCTAGAGAATTTTCCTTTTTTCTTCAGACTTGGGGAAAGCAGATTTTAGAAATCAGGAAGGGGGCAAAATAGTTATTTCACAATTGGAGATAAATAAGAGGCTCTATAAATATATGTGTGATAGCAAATGAACCAATGAAGGGGTATCTAAAGTAACCTATAATTACAGAGTCTCACTTGGTCACACTTGGTCACCCTTGGTCGAGTGCAGTGGCATCTTAGCTTGTAGCAACCTCAGACTCTTGGGCTCAAGCAATTCTTTTGCCTCAGCCTCCCAAGTAGCTGGGACTATAATGCCCAGTTATTTTTTTAGAGATGGGGTCTTACTCTGATTCAGGCTGGTCTCCAACCTGTGAGCTCAGGCAGTTCACCCTCCTCGGCCTCCCAAGTGTTGGGATTATAGGTGTGAGCCACTGCGCCCAGCCAATTGCATAGTCGTTTTGTAAAGGAAACAAACAGAAGATGGGAAGAAAACAAAACATGAAAAGGATGAAGAGAGCAATAGAAACTTCAAAGAAAGTCAAGAAGGAAAATCTAGGCTTGGTGCCCGAAACACAGAGGTTATGGTGCTGGCCGCATGCACTAAGGCTGGCAGGTTCGCCTGGGCCAGCTAAACAACAATGACAACAATAACAACAACAACAACTAAATTGCCAGGCATTGTGGCAGGCACCTGTAGTCCCAGCTACATGCATTGTGAGGCAAGAGAATGGCTTGAGCCCAGGAGTTTGGAGTTTTAGGTTATTGTGAGCTGTGACACCATGGCACTCTTATCAAGGATGACAAAGTGAGACTCTGTCTCAAAAAATAAGAAAAAAAAGGAAAATCCAAGAATGAACTGATACTTCCAAACATTACTTTGATATTACTTGATACAAATTTCCATTACATAAGGACAAAATGGGCTTTCTTTTCTTTTCTTTTTTTTTTTTTGAGACAGCCTCCAGCATAGAGTGCTATGGCATCATATCTCCAACTTAGACTCAAGTGATCCTCTTACCTCAGTTTTTCTATTTTTAGTAGAGATAGCGTCTTGCTTTTTCTCAGGCTGGTCTCAACTTTTGAGCTTAAGCAATCCACCCACCTCAGCCTCCCAGAGTGCTAGGATTACAGATGTAAGTCACCTTGCCCGGCCCTTATTTATTTATTTATTTATTTATTTTGAGACAGATTCTCACTTTATTGCCCCCTGGTAGAGTGCCCTGGCATCATAGCTCACAGCAACCGCTAACTCTTGGGTCCAGGTGATTCTCTTGCCTCAGCCTCCCAAGTAGCAGGGACTACAGGCACTTGCCACAATGCCCAGCTATTTTTAGAGATGAGTTCTCACTCTGGCTCAGTCTGGTCTCAAACTTGTAAGCTCAGGTGATCCACCCACCTTGGCCTCCCAAAGTACTGGAATTACAGGCATAAGCCACTATGCCCAGCTCAAAATGGGCTTTTGTTTGTTTGTTTTCTTTTTTTTTCAGAGCTAGAGTCTCACTTATTAACCCTTGGTAGAGTGCTGTGGCGTTACAGCTCACAGCAACCTCCAAATCCTTGGGCTTAGGCGATTCTCTTGCTTCAGCCTCCTGAGTAGCTGGGACTACAGGCGCCCACCACAATGTCTGGCTATTTTTTTTTTTTTGCAGTTTTTGGCCAGGGCTGGGTTTGAACCTGGTATATGGGGCCGGTGCACTGCTCAGTGAGCCACAGGAGCCACCCTCAAAATGGGCTTTTTGAAAAGAAATCTTTTGGGGGACAGGAAAAATAAGGGATTGGGTTAAGTTGATAATATTGATGAGGTTTATCTCTAGGACTGCCCTTATCCCAGAGGAAATGGTATGTGCAAGCTGGTTGTATCTAAACTTACATCTGACAGTGTACTAATTACATGTGTCCATTCTGAAGTAGCATAACTTAAATCATGAAATTTACTTTATCAAAGTAAAATTTGATAAAATTTACTTTATCTGTGGACTTCATATATGAGCTGTATTTTTTCCAGATGTCAAGTGTTTTAATTATTTTTTTCTCTAATTTTAAGTTATGTACACAGTGCCATGAAGATCTTTAAGACAGCAGAAGAAAGCCGATTAGATCGTGATGAGGAAAGAGCCTATGTACTATATATGAAATATGTGACTGTTTATAATCTCATCAAAAAAAGACCTGATTTCAAGCAACAGCAGGTACCTTTTATTTTTGCCTTTTTATTTACTAAGTTATTTTTGCATACTGGAACTCTTGATTTTCTCTTAAGAGTCCTAACAATGAAATTTAGATCATATTATGCAGCATTAGATTCAGACTTTTATTAGAAAAAGCAACTAAAGATGTAGTTTCATTATTTCCGAATATGTGTGTGTGTACTTATACACACACTCTTGGTTTGCTTTGGGTTAGTACAAGTTTATAGCAATATACAGGCTCATTTATTTTTTGTTGTAATAAATTATTGCCAAATGAAGCAGAAGGATTGCGTTTACTCATGAATTAAATAAGAAATATATGTTTTTGATTATACTTTCCCAAAACTGAATTAGTTGTTTTGTGCACGATCTTTTTATATTTGACTGACATTAAGAGCCATATTAAAGATACTGCTCTTTCAATATCTTTAAAATTTATTTTTCTTTTATCCTGTGAATGAGTACTAGTCTCACACTTTGCTGTAGCCATGAGTATAAAGGAGGACAAGGGCAGAGTAAATAGAAAAAACATAACTAGGGTTAAGTTTAAGTTGGTAGAGAAATTAATAGAGAAAACATGACTAGGTTTAAGTGTGAAATGGTTGTACCAGAAACAGGCAGAAGAACAACATACAGGATGTGTTTAAGAAATGGGAATGCTGGGCTCAGTGGCTCACACCTGTAATCACAGTACTTGGGAGGCTGAGGCAGGTGGATTGCCTGAGCTCACAGGTTTGAGACCAGCCTGCACCACAGTGAGACCCTGATTCTAAAATCTTTTTTTGTAGTGTTGCTGAGCCTAGCCTCAAGTGATTTTCATACCTTGGCCTTCTAAAGTGTTGAATTCCTAGCCTCAAGTGATTTCCTACCTTGGCCTTGTAAAGTGTTGGGATTATAGGTGTCAGCTACCATCCCTGGCCCAGTAGTATGATTTTTAGTGTTTCACTTAATGGTGGGTGATAAATCATTTTCTCACCAGCAAAGTTGTGATAGTAATAGTTCATGGGTTTTAGATCTAGCTTTAGAGAGGTGGCCTCTTATATTTAGAGGTTCATGTACTTGTCCACAATGGTTATGTTTTTTCCTGCTGTTGAAGAAACATCTTTGAACGTTTTTGGACATACTTACCTGCAGATAACAGAGGCCTGCCTAAATTCAAACAAGTTTTCTCATATTCTTTGAAAGCTGTTGAAGTGGAATTGACTAAAAAGAAAGCGCAATTGATTAAAAGGAAGTATAAACATCAGTTACTAAAGTAAATATATATATATATTTTTTATCACCCTTAGTAGAGTGTCATGGCATCACACAGCTCACAGCAACCTCCAGCTCCTGGGCTTAAGCGATTCTCTTGCCTCAGCCTCCCGAGTAGCTAGGACTACAGCGCCACAACACTTGGCTATTTTTTTGTTGTATTTTGGCCGGGGCCAGGTTTGAACATGCCACCCTTGGTATAGGGGGGCCGACGCCCTACCCAGCTGAGCCACAGGCACCGCCCTAAAGTAAATATTTTTTGAAAGATTTGAAATTTGGAAGACTTCGGTAGTTTTGGTATTTGATATTTTGTCTGTGTGGTAAAGCTGTTTTTTTTTGTTGTTTGTTTTTTAATTGGGAATTCATTGAGGGCACATGAAATCAGGTTACACTGATTGCATTTGTTGGGCAAAGTCCCTCTTGCAATCGTGTCTTGCCCCCAAAAGGTGTGGCACACACCAAGGCCCCACCCCCTTTCTCCTTCCCTCTCTCTGTTTTTCCTTTCCCCACCCCTCCCTCCTTCTTTCTCTTTCTGCTCTCCACTTCCCCCATCCCCACCATGTCCTTAATTGTCATTAATTGTCCTCATATCAAAATTGAGTACATAGGATTCATGCTTCTCCATTCTTGGGATGCTGGTAAAGCTGTTTTTTGTGTACTTGTTTGTTCTTTGTTTTTTTTTAAAAATTAGTAGTTATTTTTTGCTTTGACAAGATTGGGAATGTTTTTCTAGCTACTTTTTTTGTGTTCTTAAGAACATAGGGAGGACATTTTAATCCATAAGAGGTTTTTCCTGGGTGGCGCCTGTGGCTCAGTGAGTAGGGCACCGGCCCTATAGTCTGAGGGTGGTGGATTTGAACACAGCCCTGGCCAAACTGCAACAAAAAATAGCCAGGCATTGTGGTGGGCACCTGTAGTCCCAGCTACTTGGGAGGCTGAGGCAAAAGAGAATTGTCTAAGTCCAAGAGCTGGAGGTTGCTGTGAGCTGTGATGTCACAATACTCTATGGAGGGCAAGAAAATCAAGCTCTTTCTCAAAAAAAAAAAAAGAAAGAAAGAAAGAAATTATCGACACTGATTACATTATGTTTTCTATTAGAGAAGTGTTAACCTCAGTAGTCAGGGTATTGTAACTGAGAGCACTATAATGTTCAGTTAATAAATTATTGAATAAACTGTATATTTTTATTGGGATTAGATAATAAAGGGCCCTTCTAACATAGTTAGGCTTTAGAAAAATAGACTCAGCTGAAGTATGATCTACTTTTAGGCTAGATATGATAACAATTACCAACTGATTTGCTCCACCAGTACAGTCTCTTCATGACTGCCTCTCAAATAGCCAAAGATGGGTACTTCTGGTCCACTGGCCCTTTTTACAGATTTTGAGTACTATAATTTAAAAACTAATTGTGATGAACTGTGCTAGCAGGCTCTAATTGGAAAATCATATTGACATATCATGGCAAATCAGACCCAGTAATCATTTAGCTGATTTAATTAAGTGCCATCATGTCAAACCAACCTTGAACTTGAAAATACCTTATTGTAGGATCATGAATGACCTGTTGGAGTAGTGATTTTTTAAAAATAACTTCATTATGCTTGTTAGTAAATTATATGCCAAACCTTTGTATTTTTTAAAAGGCATACTTTTCATGTTTTTTTTTTTTTTTTTTGCAGTTTTTGTCTGGGACTGAGTTTGAATCCGCCACCTCTGTTATATGGGGCCAGCACCCTACTCCTTTGAGCCACAGGCGCCACCGTTATTTTGTTTTTTTTTTTTGAGACAGAGTCTCACTATGTTGTCCTTGGTGGTGCTGTGGTATAACAGCTCACAGCAACCTCAAACTTATGGGCTTAAGCGATTCTCTTGCCTCAGCGTCGAGGTAGCTGGGACTACAGGTGCCTGCCACAATATCCAGCTATTTTTTGTTGCACTTGTTGTTATTCAGCTGGCCTGGGCTAGGTTTGAGCTTGCCAGCCTTAGTGTATGTGGCTGGTGCCATAACCATTGTGCTAAGGGTGCTGAGCCTCATGGTTTATTTTTTGTCATTTGGTTTTTGATTATTCAGAGTTTCTTCGAGTGTAAAGCTTATTTGATGGTTCATTAGTATTTTGACATGGATAGGTATTTTAAAGTACAGATGAAAGCAAAAATATTTTAAAACAAGTAAACAAAACAAATGTAATGTACCTCTACACAATTTACTTTATTGCTTTTGAGACTAGAGAAAATAGGTACATATTTATAATAAGAAAATATATTTTACTCTTGAAAGCTTTGCTCTTTGGCGCTTATAAACAGTAAGAATAGCATTTACACTTCTTACTAGTGTCTTATAAATAAAATTTATTAGTGGGTTTTAAAAATTATACTAATGGTCTGAAGAGTTGCTTTTAAAATATTTGGGGAATAAATTGTCTATTTGCATAGGCTAAAAGTTTAAAAAAATACTTAATTCATAATCAAGCTTTCCTTTATATGAGCACCATGATTTTAATGTTTTCAGCATTAGTGTCATGTGCAATGCTCAGTACTAACAGTATGGGACGGTTTTCCTATAATTTTAGGACTATTTTCATTCAATGCTTGGACCTGCAAACATCAAAAAAGCTATTGAAGAAGCTGAAAGACTCTCTGAAAGCCTTAAACTAAGGTATAGACATTATTACAAAATCTTTCAAAGAATGTAAATTTAGAAGATAAAAATGATATTTAGAATTTATTTATCTATATCTGACTATGCATACACTGTCCCAATTCCTAGAAATAAGTCTTATGTTAACTGGGACACATAAATAAAAAAATCTTTTGCTGTATCATCTGTATTAAGTTCATGTGTTAATATTTTTTATTGAAATTTAAAAAGTGATTAGAATGATAGATTGTTAAGGTAAGCACTATTAGATTAGATTAGAACTCAGGTCCAGTTTTTCTAAGTTACAATATTTATAAGTTTCTTTCTTTTTTAACATTTTATTTATTTGTTTGTTTATTTATTTTGCAGTTTTGGCCGGGGCTGGGTTTGAACCCGCCACCTCTGGCATATGGGGCTGGTGCCCTACTCCTCTGAGCCACAGGCGCCACCCCTATACGTTCCTTAATAGTATTTTTTAGGAAAGTTTAATTCTTTGCATGCCTCATGTTGTACTACGCTACTAGACATTGGTCTTATGAAGTATTTACTGTTAGTTTTTATTTCTCTAGATGCAGAAGTTATATATGTTTAGAAAAATATCTGATTCTGGTATTTGTCATGACTACCTTGCCAGACATGTAAAGTAATTACAAATTAAAAGCAGTATGTTTCTGTTTCTAGTCATTAGTCATTCTTTTTTTTTCACATCAACCTCCAACTCATAGTTTGAAGCCATCCGCTTGCCTCAGCCTCCTGAGAGGCTGGGATTATAGGCACCCGGCATAAGGCCCAGCTATTTTTAGCGACTGGGTCTTGGTCCTGCTTAGGCTGGTCTCAAACTCCTGAGCTCAAGCAGTCCACCTACCTCAGCCTCCAAGAGTGTTAAGATTATAAGCGTGAGCCACCATGCCATGCTGCAAATATGATTTTCAGTAATGATTTAATTTTCTTTCTTTCTTTCTTTCTTTTTTTTTTTTTTTTGTTTGTTTTACAGTTTTTGGCTGGGGCTGGTTTTGAACCCGTCACCTCCACCATATGGGGCCGGCACCCTTCCCCTTTGAGCCACACGCGCTGCCCTAATGGTTTTTTTTTTTTTTTAAGAAAATAAATCTTAAGGCCGGGTGTGGTGGCTCACACCTGTAATCCTAGCACTTCGGGAGGCTGAGGTGGGTGGGTTGCCTGAGCTCACATCTTCAAGCCCAGCCTGAGCAAAAGTGAAACCTGGTCTCTAAAAACAGCTGAGCATTGTGGCAGGTGCCTTTAGTCCAGCTACTGGGGAGGCTGAGGCAATGGCTTGAGCTCAAGAGTTTGAGGTTACTGTGAGCTATGATACCATGACACTCCACCAAGGGCAAAAAAAAAAAAAAAAGAAAACTTATAGAGGAAGATAGTTAAATGGCGCCTGTGGCTCAGTGGATAGGGTGGTCAGCCCCATATACCAAGAGTGGCGGGTTCAAAGCCAGCCCCGGCCAAACTGCAACGAAAAAATAGCCAGGCATTGTGGCGGGCACCTGTAGTTGCAGCTACTCTGGAGGCTGAGGCACGAGAATCACCTAAGCCCAGGAGTTGGAGGTTGCTGTGATCTGTATGATGCCATAGCACTCTACCGGGGGTGATAAAGTGAGACTCTGTCTCTACAAAATAAATAAATGAATGAATGACAAAGGAAGACAGTGAACAAAATGGTGGATTATTTTTTATTTTTTATTTTTTTTTTTAGAGACAGAGTCTCACTTTATGGCCCTTTGATAGAGTGCCATGGCGTTACAGCTCACAGAAACCTCCAGCTCTTGGGCTTAGGCGATTCTCTTGCCTCAGCCTCCTGAGTAGCTGGGACTACAGGCGCCCGCCACAACGCCCAGCTATTTGATGGATTATTTAGATACTTACTTTTTATACATTGATGGAATAGCCCATCCTTCAGTGTAATGAGTTCCTTGTTACTGAATGAGCTCTGGGGTCTGATTTGTAGGCTTTTTTAAAAAAAATTATTTTTATTTCAGATTAAAGTGAGGGTACAATTAGATTAGAATGTTTGCATTTATTAGGTAGAGTCCCTGTAGTAGTTGTGTCCCGCATCTAAGAGGTGTGCCATATACCCTTACATTGAGCCCATTAAGTGGGAGCACATCAGTCCCCTCCCCACCTCTCCAATCCTTCATCTCTCTTGCCTCCCTTCCCCCATCTTGAATTGAACTAAGTTTTTGTCTTATGTGGGCATGTATTAGATCATGTGCTGGCTTCATATTAGTGTTGAGTACATTGGATACTTGCTTTTCTTTTTTTCTTTTGAGACAAAGCCTGAAGCTATAGCCCTGGGTAGAGTGCTATAGCGTCACAGCTCACAGCAACCTCCAATTCCTCGGCTTAAGCGATTCTTTTGCCTCAGCCTCTCGAGTAGCTGAAACTATAGGTGCCACCACGAGGCCCGGCTATTTTTTCATTGTAGTTGTCATTGTTTGGCAGGCCTGGTCCGGATTGGAACCTGCCAGCTCTGGTGTATGTGGCTGGCGCCTTAGCCACTTGAGCTACAGGCGCCACCCTTGGATACTTGCTTTTCCATTCTTGTGGTACTTTACTAAGAATATTTTTCAGCTCTGTCCAGGTTAATACAAAAGATGTAAAGTTCGCTTCTTTTTATGGCTGAATAGTATTCCATGGTATACATATACCACAGTTTTAATCCATTCCTGGGTTGATGAGCATTTAGATAGGTGTTTCCACATCTTGGTGATTTTAAATTGAGCTGAGATAATGTCCTGCAATGTCCTTATAATAAAATGATTTTTCTTTCTTGGGGGTAGAAATGGGATTACAGGATCAAATGGAATGTCTATTTTGAGTTCTTTGACAATCTCCATACTTCTTTCCAAAGAGGCTGTATTAGTTTGCAATCCCATTGAATGTACTCTTAATTTTTCCTGTGGTGTGGATTATTTTGCAACTAAATGGGGAGAGCCTTTTTGCTCTATGATTTTTCTCCCCTATGCCCTCTCCCCATCTCCAGCCTGTTTAGTATCTTTCATTGACATTTAGAGTGGCTGATACATTAACCTTTCCATGTCTTCACATCTGTCCTCTGTTTTCATTCTCTAATAAGCCTACCACAGAGCTCTCTTTTCTTTAAGTCTCTGTGATCTGTGCCTGGATAGGATTTCTCTCTTGTCAGGCCAGCAATGTGAGAAAGGCTTGTGCTGTCTACAGTTTGGAGGATTGACTGTAACTTAAGGTGAAAGCCCTGAAGGGGTAAATTTTCTGTTAAATTCTGTCTAGCCATCTGGTGTCATAGTATATGCCCCACCATTCCAAGGGTAAACTTAGTTCCAGATTAAAAAAAAAACACTTTAGCAAAAAGCACTAATAAGTTTCTGGAAAACAGATTTTATCATCATCTGTCACTAGGGAATACTTGTCAAACTTTTATTGATTTACCCTTCTCCTTTACATCCATGTTAGGGATGGTCTTAAATGTAATTTTGACTAAGTATGAAGATATCAGAATTCTAATAAAGGGATTAGATAAACAGGTAAAGAAACCAAAAGTCAGTGTCAGATGGAGAGGATGCCTTGAATTCACCTTACCAACTGAAGCTCCAAAGTAGAAGAGACATTAGCTCTTTTAAGTTGATTTGTGGAGACCATAGAAATGGAATAAATGGCAAGGTAGAGACTAAGATGTGGGCAAGAGAAGAAAACAAGAAAAGGTAAATCTTAAAGTTTCTTCATTTCTGCCCTCAAATTGGATTTAGGCTGACTATGCTTCTTAGAGTACACAGTTTACATACTGTTGCAGAATAGAACACCAGTAGAGAGAGAAGAGATAAGGAGCAGTGGGTAAGTGTGTGGGGCCAGATTCCCTGAGTTTGGATCCTAGTTTTTCCACTTACTAATTGTGTGATCTTGGACCAATTATTTAGCCACTTAGCTTCCCTCTGTCTCCTTCGTCTGTAACTGGAATAATAATAAAACCTACTTCATGGTGCAAATTAACACATCTATATACGCTTAGATCAGGGGTGGTGAACAAGTTCGACTACGCGCTCGGAGATTGCTCCTCAGAGGTCCCTCCTCAGAAGCAGCATAACAAAATCCAAACTTGGCAAAGAGCCACAGTATACAAAATAATGATAAGAGGCAAAGAGCCGAAATTC